>JAUZSU010180934.1:0-12571 GCA_034780255.1 Parotocinclus maculicauda | reverse complement strand
ACCTAATTAAAAGTAGTAACCTTACGAGCTAGCTCAGCCAGGCTGTTACTGTAGGGCTCTTGAGGGAGGCCCTTGCATGGCTGCAGACACTTAAAATGCTTTAGAAACATCTGAGAAAGTTAAAAAATGTGACACAACTTTTAAAGATACATAAAACAAGAACACTATAGGTTATATGACTATGAAATCATTAAGGTTTTGAGGTCAGGGACTAGTCCTATGATCAGATTCCTCCTCTGCCATACTGCCATTGATGGGTGCCTGAGCAAGTCCAGTAACCCACAATTGCTTGGATTATAAAATATTATCAGTTGTAAGTCGCTATGGATAAGGACATCTGCTAAATGACTAAATGCAAATGTCATTGGTAGATGACCATTTATAGGATCTTATTAATATTTATTTAATTGTTAAATTAACCCACTCAAAAGCTGATTGGTTTGTTTAAAGTGTGAAGTCACCCGACACCATCAAAATACTTGTAAACACTGATATTCCATCTGATAATTATGAGTTTTAAATAAATAGATGTTTACAAATAGAATGATGCTTACAAATTGAAAACTCATAATTACTATAATTCTGACACGGCACAAGCACAGTAAGTATTAAACTTCTAATGCTCATGCAGGTTTGTGAACGTACTTCCATATATACATATACAAAAGATAAACAAAACCCAAAAACCGTAACCAGGGCAAAAAGAGGTTAATAATACAGAGGAATAAACCTGAGGGAGCAGGGAAACAAAAATTTTACTTAAGTTTTCTAAAGGACAAAATTGAAGGTTAAAATGTTGTGACTAGGTAAGTATTGACTTAACATCCGAGAATGTACTGCATTCTACTTTACAGTACACACACTTATTTCTCACAATACAGGAAATTATTGTTTACCTAAGTTTTGGAGCTATTTTCAGACCGTTTAGCGATGTTGCCTGTGGTTTGGGACACAGACAAAACTGCAGAGGTTGTGGAATATTTAAAGAATCTTTGTCTTACTCTATACCAAAAAAAAAGATGTAGAGATGCTTTAAGACTTTTGAGAATCTTAAGTATTGAAGATAAAAAAAAACAAAAAACTTGGCACTGAGTTGGTGCAGTTGTAATTAGCTTGTCCACCACAGACATCTAAGTCAGTCTTGAGGCCAGAACTGAAGCTCTACATATAGCATTGTTTAAAGAAAAAGGCTAGTTAGCCTGTAGCTTGAACACCACTGGTTCTCTATGGAGATTCCATGACTGTATGTTTTATGATATATGATATAAAAGAGATAACTACAGGCGCCAAAAAAAAATAAAAATTATTTGACGATATGATAAATGCAAAAACAAGAAATGCAGAGTTTCTTACATTTTACCGCACCAACTCTTCTGGTTTGTTGTTGTAATTATCATTAACCATAACTTTTGGCTATATAATGTATACACTGCTCATAAAAATGAGAAGATATTTCAAAATGAATACGTAGAGGATCCCACAGGAACTGCTGGACAATCTGATCCTGTCCATGCCCCATCACTGTCAGTGTGTTTTGTATTTGGTGATCATACACCCTACTGAACAGTCAACGTCTGGCAGTTTGTCCAGTTTAACACATTTCTGTTCACTCCAATGAATATGTCACTCAATCACAATAGTTTGCATATCATTTGCATAAAGAAGCATCTTTCTTTGACAATTTATTTGGTTTTCTAATTATCCTGTGTAATGAAATAAAGTCAAATGCTTCTTTTTTTAATCGCTTCATATTCATTAAAAATATACCCCAATTATTGTGAGCAGTGTATTAACAGTTTAAACAGGGCTGTCCAAAAGGGTTATTTAACATAGTGTACTTACAAATTCGATATATATATATATATATATATATATATATATATATATTAAAAAAAAAGGTTTTTGTACAGATTTTAAACAATCTGACCCTGACTTTAAACCTCTGTATGTGTTGTAAGTTGCAGCTTGATAAAAAGCTGTATGTGTGTAGGTGTAAGATGCAGTTAATCCCACAACCTCCCAGGTTGACAGCTTTGGAATTAAGCTGTTTTCATAAACCAAAATATTCATTCGAACATGTCTTAATCCTTTCAGCCTTGCTGACAGGACATTAATTGCACCTGCTCCAGGCACTGAAGGAGTTTGGTTAAAGATTTACTAAGGGGAGTTTGTGAGTGTTAAACAGACAGTAAATTCAAGAGGTGATATAAATAATGAGGGAGAAAACTGCACTTTAAGAAAATACTCGGTATTGCTTTCGGTATGCTGTGTGTGTACATTTAGTCCCAACTGAAATGTCTCTATCAAACATAGATTATGAGACAGGATTTACCATAAACAATAGTCAGCAGAGATACGGAGGAGAGCAGGGAAAAGTGATGTCACGAGAAGCCTTTGAGAACACAGCACAGGGATTTTCTGTTATTAGGATTGCAAAAGATCCAAAATTTCACAACGCAGTCATGGAAGGTTATCTTCAACAAAGTGACATCACCTAGAAGAGCTAAGTGTTTAGCACGAGCTAATAACAGGACTACTACAGAGTGAACAACAGGGTGGACTGACTAAGGTAAGCATGAATGCTTCCAATAAGATTTTCAATTTTTTTATCAGCCTAAAGTGATGTCCGTCTGCACGCTTACATCTGGGCCATCTGTTCTTTAGGGTTAGGGACCACAGACCTGTCCAGAAAAAGCAGGCTTAAAACGTGAAAGAAATACTGAGGTGTGCATAAGCAAATTTATGGGCAGGACAGAAGACAACAAGTGAATAGAGGACATTTCTATAATGGGGCACCCTGATCTGTATAACAAGACACACAGGCCAAGGGTCTGTTCCAAGGAGACATGTAAAAGCAGGTCTTAAGTGTCATACAGTACATGTGTTCATGTACTGAGGACTGGCAAATGAACAGTTTGAGAAAGTTTATGAACTAGAGAGGAAAAAGCAGGATAACTGGGGAAGTTTCTATTCTATCTTTAGATGCCAGGAAAACCAGGTCTTGTGTAAAGCGCTGGTTTAAAGTAAGGAATAAAAAAAGAAAACAACTACAATATATTGTGTGTATATATTGTGTTAAGCAATTATATCAAACAAGAGGTAATGATCATAATTTACATATGCAGGCTGAAGCACAAACATTAACTAAAAGAAAAACAGCCAAAAGCCAAACTTTGCTACAAAGGTGAGGTTGTTGAATACATGTTCATATCACAGGCTAATCTCAAGCTAAGACTGAGCACAGGAAAAGATCTCAAGGCAGACTGGGGTTCAATAAGTGCTGTTTTGAAGAAGCACCAAGAAACAGGTGACACTGAGGACCACATGTACAGTGCTTTGCCTAAGTAAACCTAGTGCTGCAGATCATCATGCTTGCTTCCCGTTGAAATCAGAAGTTCAGCGGTTCCATCAGGTCTGAACTGGCAGAAACCAGTAGGACTCAGGTACACTCATCTTGTGGTGAATCAGAAGTGGTCTTCATATAAGGACTTTGCACAGTTCTGTATGCATGCAGGTCTGTTTGACCTTTAAAAAACTGAGTGTAGTGATTATTGGCTAGGGAGAAGAAAGCAGGTGAACAGAGGAAGTTTCTGTGGTTTAAATGGCACTTTCATTAGTGGTAGGGAAGAACACTAAAGCTCCTGCTTCCTTTTATATGTAACAAACACTGAGTGTGTTTAAAGTCAGGATATGTGCAGGGTTGCCCAAGTCTGTAGGCCTTCTCACTGGGTATTTGTGGTTACTTTGGGCGTTCACTCTACAGACACACTTTTAAACAGACCAGCTACTGAAAATATCTGCAGGACTAGCCACGTTTCTGTAATTATCATTAACTTGTTGTTATGCGGTAACCACTTGGCAATGGCAGCATCTTATATAGCTTATAGATCTAACGTAAGTGCAATAAGTAAAGTCTGAAAACCGTTAAAGTTAGCATAGAGTCTTACCAGGTCTAACAAACTGCACACTAACACTCCCGTTCATTAATGAGAACAAATTCTAAAATGGTTTTCACTTACCCTCCAGACCGTGGTTCTATGTTAACAAATAATGACATTTAAAAAAACTTCGCGAGGCTTAATAATCACGTACTAGCACATATTTTCTTTTAAATCCACCGGTACTGACTGAATTGTTTTGCTTCAAGTTTTGGGGAGCATACCATCTAAGAAACCATGCTTTTAGTGGAATTTTGGACGGGCTCCACTGATTACTATATACGACATATTGTATGTATTTAAGCGTTTTATTTACTTAACAAATATTGAAACTTCAATAGCACATTCATTAAAAGTGTTGTATTGATAACCCCGAAATTTTAACACCCCCATTAAACACATAGTACGACCCAAATCACCCATTGGTCCTTCTGTGGTTTGGAAAACGCAGGCAGGTTGCCGAGGCAACAGCAAGCAGCGGCGTCTGTTTGGAAACGACGATCCGCTTTCAGTGACGAAATGACGTGGAGACCTTTTGAAGATTGTTTGGCCAAATGTTATAAAACGAATTTAAAAGAGAAAAAAATAGTCCCCCATTTAAAAAAATGTCTAGTGTTTGAATTTCATTTTTTACAGTTTTGTAACTACTAGGCTAATGTTATTAGCTTGTAGCACCAATTTAGCACAATTTAAAGTCGTCCCAGACAGTCCATAAGATGTTAAGATGTCAAATAGGCCGATGTGATTCCGAATGTTGTTGTGATAATGTGGCAAATTCTGACAATGTTCTCTATTATAATAATATAAAGAAAATGCTTGGGCGGCTCGGTGGGTAGCACCGTTGTCCCACAGCAAAAAGGTTTCGGGTTCAATTCCAGGGTGGAGCGGCCTGGGTCCTTTCTGTGTGGAGTCTGCATGTCCTCTTCCTGTCTGTGTGGGTTTACTCTAGGTACTCCAGTTTCCTCCCACAGTCCAAAGACGTGTGTTATTTTAATTGGTGCCTCTAAAGTGGCCCTTAGTGTGTGACTGTGTGTGTGTGTGTGTGTGTGTGTGTGTGTCCTATGATGGATTGGTGTCCCGTCTAGGGTTGTTCCTGCCCTTGCGCCCGGAGTTGCTGGGTGGGCACTGGCTGGCCCACGACCCCGTGTGCATTAAGCAGAAGATAATGAATGAAAATGCTTAACAATTGCTTTATAAAGAAGGAAAAGTGTGTGTTCACATATGACTGCTGACATTTTAGTTAACATTTCTTCCATATTTTGAGAGTATACACTTGCACCATGAACACACAGCAACCTTCTGTCAGTGTCAGTTAGTCACGTTTCAGGGACCTCAAAGGAGGATTTTCACATATTTTATAATAGGCTTTCCATATTCAGCAAAAACAGTTGAATAAATAAGCAGAGCAATATGGTAGTGATACATTTATTCATTTAATTTAATTCCATCAAGGTTAATTAATAAAATGCAATTGTGGGGCAACTTGAGTGTTCCATGTTTCCATGTCCAGGTTTAAATCAACAAACTGTTGACAGATGATGAAAAGAAAACCACTTCAACATAGGGTTCAGCTTTTACCTAAACTGTAAATACGGATGGATATAATATTATCCCAGATCCCAAATTGTTTATTATTGATCAGTTTAATGGATGCATAGCAGTTACGGCTAAAGAAAACTTCTTATTTACAAGCTTTCTGTTAGTGGAGTAAATTCGGCTTTTATGTATGTTCGTGTCTGAGAAAACAACCTGCATCACTCTCCAGAGTCCATTGTGTATTGGAGAGGAGCCAGGGTATGTAATGGGGGATGGGAAGAAACAGGGTTAATTCACTAGTTTACACAGCCTTTCTACGTGTGCATGTGTCTTCTCAAAGGTGCTGATTATGTAAGAAGGTGATCTAATTTTGGGATTTTAAAGAGAAAGTGTTAAACTAATTAAAAACACTTTTCTATGGATGGACATAATGAGGTTTGAAGAATACTTGTCATTTGCTAATCTTAGGCAGACGAATATCCTTTAATTTCATTCAGTTACTTTAAACATTTGGTTAAGTGGGGATTTGTTATGGTGTTCTGTAGTGAAGCTAGCGATCGGGGGGCTCAACACAATGAAAGGTAGCATGTGGGCTATAGGATCTGAATTGTATGATCTGTATAAACAATGTACCTCCAAAATAAGTTGGGAAAGGATTTGCACATTTCTCCCTCTACAGTGCATAATCTCATTAAATAATTCAAGGAATCTGGAGGATTTCAGTGCGTAAAAGCCAAGGGTGTAAGCTTAAGATGAACGCATGTGATGTTTGATCCCTCAGACGGCACGGCATCAAGAACCATCATTCAGCAATAGCTGATATAACTACATGGGCAAGGGATTACTTTGGCAAACATTACACTCACAAATGCCACTTAATACTATGCATTTTCCATACTGTCCCAACTTGTTCTGATTTGCAGTTGTTAAAACACTATATATAAAGACTATAATTTTGATTTATAATTTAGCTGCATTTCCTAAACCCTTTCCCTTTATAAATTTTATACATACCTTACATTGTCACAAAGTTAGAACAATAGACTAGTTACTCTTTCATTTCCAAATAAGCCCGTGCTTCACAGTAAAACAGAATGTTGCTGTGAAGAAAAGTTTAAGTGGTTTGCTATTGTTTTGGTTTGTGGAAAATCAGGTTGCTACGTGCTTTTAATTACTTCCAGTAAGTACTTACAGGTCCTCATCCTTAGTCTGATGCTGGTCACCATTAAAGAGGAGGAAATTCTCCAGAGCTCCAAACACAAATAATCATAGCTTCCTTTGAGGTTTTGAGAGGGTTTACTTCCTTTCTCACATGGAGCATTCTCTATGCTGATTTCTTAATTTGCCTAGGTGTGATTGTGACGCTTTAATAGAACAAATTAGGAGTCTAGTCTCCTTTGTATACATTTTACACACAACACCTCAATCATAAAAATAATTAGCAGAAAATAGAAAACCATTTAATGCCAACGAAATCTACAAATATCTAAATCTCTCTCTCTCTCTCTCTCTCTCTCTCTCTCTCTCGCTCTTTCTCTCTCTCTCTCTCTGCTCGCTTGCTTTAATATCTCCCTCCGCCGCTCTCACTCTCTTTTAGCTACACACTCTCTTACTCTCTCACCCACACCTGCTCTCGCTTGGTCGGCGCTGTGGCGCGCGTTCTCGGAGTAGTGTGCGTGTGAGGAACGGCTCTCTCTCCAGCACACTCACTCACATCGCTCGTCGTCGGAGGGCTGCACTTGGACCTCAGCGCCGGTGAAGCAGGGTGGCGTTTAGCCTCAGTCCGCCACCATGTCCCGTTTGCTACTGGTCTCGGTGGTGCTGTGCGGACTCGGGGATGTATGTTCACACAGCCAGGCGCGGAGAAGAGCATCCTCAGATGAAGGTAAGAGCGCAAAGCTATGGGAGATGCTGTGTGAGCGTCTGTGTGTTACGCGCTATGATAAAAAACTTATATCGTCTCTCATGATGGTTCCCATGCGCAAACTTGCATCAGTGGAGCCGAACAGTTTCCAGCGATTAGTTGATTTAAATATTCTGCTGTACCATCAAGTTCGTGTTCGTCTGTGTTTGGAGTGTCACGCAAGAGCAGTTGCGGCGGCATAGCAGAGCTGTATTAAACAGACACGATGCTGAATTAAATACACAAAGTGTTTCTAAATAGCCGGGTAATCTTGCAGCACCTTATTGATGGTGTGCGTAAAACGTGAGACGAGATTGATCAGGACGCAGGTAGAGCCGCGGAGCCTCAGGCAATTGGTAGCGTACGCTGGTGTTGAGGTGTGTGCGCGCACAATAAAGCTGCATGGACATTGTTAAGAAAATTCCTTCCATGTTCATGTTTAACCTGCACTACTAGGATCAAAGATCTAAACCTCTGGTGAAGCCAACTCTGCCGTCTAGAAACTTCTGTCGATCTGGTCTGGGTGGTGGAGTTTGCAAAGTTATCTATCACACATCAAACACATCCTCTGTAGACACCACAGTCAGCCAGTGGTTCCTTCTTTGATTCGAATGATCTATTTTCAGCTGATTTCTTTCTTTAGTACTTCAAAAGCCTGCATTTAACTTTCAGAAATCATTAAAGGAAGCTGGCTCAAGCACATTGAAGTGCATCAGTAACTGATGCAACTAATTATTAACGTTGCAGAGATTTATTTTGCAACGTCGTAATCCAATATTGATGGAACAAGATTCGTCCCAACATCATCTTATTCCTTAGATGAAGTTGGCCGTGCAAAGTGAAGATCAGAGCCTTGTGCGTTTTGGCATTTGTATTGGTCTTGCGGTTTAGTGACTAGTCTGTGCTGATGTTACGTAAGCCTAACAGATCGTTAGGCAAAAAGAAAATGGGTTAAGTTCAACGTAGTCTTTAAAAAGCTCGATTTAACCAGCATGGATTCCGAAGAAAAAATGTGACATTTGCAAGAGCTGCGTATCAGATGAACTTGGGCTCGGTTTGGATGTAAATGTCAACAAACTTTGTGAAGATAAGCTGTGTGACTGCTTTACGTGCTTCTCAAAGACTTTGGAGTCGGTTTGAATACTCCCTATTTGTGTCATTCTGCTGCTGTCTTATATGATGTAACTGTAATGGAGGCAAAGCAGCTGCCAAGGTCATCTTAGTGTTTCTTAATGTGGGTATACTTCCATCTTCCATGCAGCGTCTTCACTTGTGGTGCTTACCTACAAATTCGTTAGATATACACAGTGCATGAAGAAATGATCCATAGATAATAAGTTTGGTTACACATCTGTGACACTAGATGGCATAGTGAAGGTGTGGCAGTGACTTTTGATGTTACTGGTAAGGCATTTGGACATATGTTTTGTTCCTGTAGGTGTACAAGCATTACTGAGAGTTCTGTATGGCACGTTCTTCTGCATTCTGTATGGTATGTTCTTCTGCCTTCTGTAAACACATCTTTACCAAATAAAAAGACTCACTCTTAAACTTATTACACCACAAAACAAGTGATACAGAACAACAAGAACCTAAGAGCCAAGTACACCTTATACTGGCAATAACGTGATCTTAGCCACAAGGTGCAACGGCTGGCAACGTGAAGTATGTTGGGATGACAGGAGAAAATTCTTGGTTTCTATCAGGTTGGTGTAATCTATAGCTTCAAATGTGAGCTTGGGTGGCATGGTTGTAAAAGCTACTTAATTTAAAACAACAGTTCTTGGTTTTGAGGTTTGTATCCCAGACTGGGATTGCAATGTCATAAAAGCTGTATGGTGTGACTGTAAAAAGCAGCAAACCTAACACTGGGTGGCCATTGTGTGAGTTTGTGTTGGCGATCACTTCTCATGGACAGTGGCAGCAGCACAAGCACTAACTGCGCACTTTGTGTTCTGAAACAGATGTAGAGTCAAAACGAGTCGGCAAGGGCTCTGTTGATTCAAATATATATCATAAAGTGTAAATAAATCAGATTTGACTGTTATGCGATCTATTAATCTGCATACTAATAAAATATAACACCATGGTGTGTCGGATAAATGCACCATCAATGGGGTAGTGCGATAGTGAACTCATGCAGCATTATCCGCTATTCCATTGATATCTGAACTACTAGATCTTACTATTATGAAAGCTGAGCTAAAATCTTATCTCTGTTCACAATTTCGTTCGATTCTCAATACTCAGTTCATTTTTTAATTAAGAATTTGATTAAAAGTTAGATTTTCGTATGATATGACATACAGTATCTTTTATTATTGGAGTGTAAACCACGCAAAACATCTTTGCATTTTGTTTTTAAACAAACAAAAGTGATTCCTCTGAAAAAAAAAAAAGATCAGAATAAACTTTTACATTTAAATTCATTTTTTAATTTCAAAATTGTAAACAAATGTACTTTTTAATTTTTCAAATATAACAATTTAAAATGATGTTTTTCTTGTATAAAAGTGCTAACAGATTATTTAGTGTGCTGCAATTATGAATTATTACCGAAGAGTTTTAAAATATGAGTTTTAAATAATGCTACTGCAACAAAATGTGTGAATGTAACCATTTTACAGAATAATGTTAATTCATTAAAAATTAAATAAATAAAAAAATAATTAAAAAATAACAAAATAAACAAAGAAGCTAGTTTACATTGCAGAACATTAGATATTAGACATATCATTCAAGATATATGTATGGGTATAAGGCATAAGATTACGCCCTCTGTGTTCAAAAATTGCGATTGCAGAATGCTTCGTCCCTTTCCACAACTTTTACAGTGCAAAACGTAAGTGCACCACTAATCAGTATAGATGATAGGGTTCCTTGCTACTGTTTTGCCGTATGGCATTGGATGGGAAGGGTTAATAGCCAAAGCTTAATCAAATACTAAGATAAAGGCAAAGGAAAATAAATCATAGAGTCCAATAATGTTATTCTAACATATCTGACAATCGGAAGGGTCAATACAATATTCCAGAAAAAGAGAAAATAATGGCAATATGGCTCCAGCTATATAAACAAGTTATATTGAAGTGGCTAGATATGCCTCTTCACAGTTTACAAAATAAAGCATGATTGATGTTAGGATAAGTTTTTACCATGTAACATTCATTTTTAAATGACTATGAAAAGGAGTAGAATAAAATACTAAGCACCATGATCGTATAGCAGTGAAAATCCATCGACCAGCAGTGAATGTGAATAAGGGAATATTACAGTGACAAGTGAACTGTATTTTAAACAAACTGAGGAGTCAGTGAACAAATCATTTAGATTTACATCATTTGGCAGATGCCCTGTTCAGGAACAATTACAGTAGTGCTTTGTATTCTCCTTCATATATCATATATCAGTGATTTAGAATTGATACAAATACATAATATAATCCTGACTTTCCTGTGACTTGAACCCTTAACCTTCTAGTTAATTGTTTAGTACCTAAACAAATGGGCCACCAGTACTCGCTCTGATAAGAGAAACAATATTACAAAATGTTAAAAAATGTTCTAGTCAAAATTACTATGGACTGTTGTAGCCTAGTGGTTAAGGTACTGGAGCAAGACCCTTAACCCGGAACTGCTTAGATTGTAAGATTGCATCAGTTGTAAGTCGCTTTGAATAAGGGCGTCTGCTAAATGCTGTAAATGTAAATGTAAATCAGTGTTTGACATACATGCCTTTTGTATTACATCCTAAAGCTACCAAAACAGGTGTAGTTTGTTGGAAAGACATTATGGCTACTAAAGCTGCAAAGACCATAGCATCATTTTATCAAACTGCCATTTGTCTCGATGCCACACAAGATATTGATCAGTTATAACAAGCATCTCAAGGTTGCAGGAAACATATTATCTACAAAGAGAGCCTAGTATAGGCCAGAAAGTAGCCTCAGGATAATAAAATAATGAATGGACACTGGTAATTAAACAAGATTATATCAAAACATTCTGGGTTAGCTTATTATCTGCTTGTGATGGTAATGGTTCCAAATCATTAATGTCATGAAACACTGGCGTAATGACTAAGTGTTTAAGGTTATGGACTACTGATCAGAAACATTATGTCCTGCTTATGCCAAGTTGCCCTTTTTGGAAATTCTTCACCTTCGTGTAAGTCGCTTTAGATAGGTTTGTCTGGTAAATACTGTAAAAGTAAGGGAGAGTAACTGCAACTGTAACTGAGTAACTGTAAAGTTAACAAATACGTACCATTAATTTTATTTAATTAATCTCAAATTTTAAAATGTTTATTAGCTTCAATAACCAGCTCACTGGCTTAAAACGGCCATTAGCTTGCCAAGTATTAACTTGCGTTAATAATTCTAGAAGGCTCATATGTGTTAAATCAGAGAACTCCCACACTGTTCATCACTGATACTACAGTAATAAATTGAGGGTGAAAAATGTGTGCTTTAATGTCACTGTTAACAATATGATGTATTTTTCCACAACGAGCTGAACCTCGCGCAACGAGCATTACCTCTTAGTATTACACAAACAAGAGTGTGCAGTGTTATTCAAACTGTGGTGGGCTCACCACTGGTGGTACGCAAAGCAGCACAAAATTATATGCAAAATTATCTAGGAAACGATTGAACCAGCTCTAGGAGGCGACGCTTTGAACTGAGGCGATTTTTACCCCGTTTTTTACTGTTAAAGCTGGGCGTGGTTGGTCAAGATGTGTGTCGGCTTTCATGTGTCTACACTGAGCATGAAGGAGAAAGGGGAGGGGTTTAAACACAAACATGCACGTGTGAACAGGAGGGAGGGAGAGTCGAGAGAGAGCAGGAGAACTTGGTACTTTACAGCCAGGCGGTACACGTCTGTTAAAGAAATAGTAAATTTTGGACTCATCTTAATGAGAGATAAACAGTTCAAAGGCAGAGTGTTGACCGTGCTAAGTTTAAATGTAAAGCCGCACAGGCTTAAGCGAACTAAATCTGAATCAGTTTAATTAGAAATGAAACGACGAGTAAGGCTAAGATGCCAGCATGTTTGAAGCAACTGTTGCTGTTAAATTCATTTTCTTCTAATCTGGCAATAAATTAATTTAAGTAACAACAAAATTTAAGGAGCCATCTGGGAGCTGAAAGAACTCTTTTTACAGATCCAAGCCAAAAGAAATTCCCATCACTTGT
>JAUZSU010180923.1:0-12572 GCA_034780255.1 Parotocinclus maculicauda | reverse complement strand
AGACAAGAATTAGCACTGGCCTCCCAGGCTGGCCACACCCCATCACCCCTCACACCTCCATGGCTTGGTCTCACCCATTGCCTCCCGCTCAGACAGTGGTGGTTCCACCCTTGAGCCGCACCAGCAGGCAGCCGCTGCCTCAGGTCCCGCTGGAGGGTCTGGATCGATCAGTGCTCACAGTCAGACTGGATCAGCTGGAACGAGAGGCCAAACGCCTGCGGAGGATCCTGGGTCTTCGAGAAGCAGTTGTTCAAATGGCTCCATTAACAGAAGGGGATGTTTCGGGTTCTGGAGTGACAGTATTGGACAGGATCATGAACTCAGGGGTGGAAACAATGGTGACAGCATCCAATGCATTGAAGGTGAGAATGAACCACCCTCATGTAGTCTGCATTGTCAAGTTTATCTGCCTAAAGAATCTAGTCAATATTGTGCCACAATTTTAGACATATGCTGCAGATACACCCAACTGAGCACTTTATTAGGAACACCTTATTCTTGGAGGTATCTAATCAGACATTCATGTTGCAACACTGCAATGCATATATCACAGGCTTGCAACTTCAGGTAATGTTCACATCATCCATCAAAGTAGTGTGGCATAGGGGCAGTAATTTTCCCTCAAACATGGCCAATTATGTGTCTGCATGCTACCTGACCTGGATGGAAGTTGCTAGCCTGCATTTCATGTTTTCCTAAAACAAACTTCAAACCGTTCAACAAGCATAATCAAAGGTTTAAATATGCCTGTTTGTTAGTAAAATGACATCTTGGCAGTTTTCCAAATACATTCAAAACCTTTTTAAATTCAGCTCGTGCTGACAAAGTAACACGTTGTAATTTTGTCTGCCGTCAGAAATCAGGACAACAGTCAGACAAACAAAGTCCCCTAAGGCGAACCTGTGGTAGTGCGGGGCAGCAGGAGGCACCAGCAGAAGATCTGAACTGGAGTAAGACAGCGGCAAAACTGCAGAGTCAAAATCAAACGCTCTCTGCCGATCTAAACAAATTGAAGAAAGAGAGGGATGAGCTGCATAACAAACTGAGGCAAGCAGAGAGAGAGTCACTGGAGCGAAAAGATCAAAGCACCAGCACACCATCCAACATTCATGAAAGGTAAGGATATATGAATACAAACAGTTACCTTACTACTGAACAATCCGTTTAATTTCCGCTTCATCTTTTTGCAGCGTAACGATGGACAGGTTACGCTCTATTCGGCGCAACGTCGTCTCTCTCCTTTCTTCCATCCTTCCCAACCTGGATATGCAGGGAATTAGCTACGACACAGGAGACGTGGACAGTATACTCCAACAGATCATTCAGGCCAACAACCTGTAATCCTGGTAAAGTGCTAAGAAATGCACAACATGGGATGCGTGCACACAAGCCAACATTGACTGAACTCGGCACCCTTTACAGCCGAGCTTCAAAGAAGGGAGTACTCATGTTGAAAACTACTGATCGCAGTGCAGTGCCTCCATCCATGCCCCACAGTAAGGACATGTACAGGCTTGCAGCTCCTGACTTCAGAACAGCTTGCATCACTTAGAGAGGACAAGGTCCTGGGTCTGTTATACTGCTATTCAGGAAAGGCTCACAAATCATACAGATAAAGAAATGCCACATGTAAATTCTTTAGTAATACATGGTTACGTCTTGCCTCACCTGACCTTAAGGAGAGCACCAGTCACAAAAGGTAAAAGCCAAGCAGTATCTTGTGATAGTTCCTGTCAATTTTAGGCACTCATACTGGATGCATACCTCGACCAGAGTTTCTTAATGTCTCTAAAATTGAACTTAACCATTATTTAGTTTATGGTAAAGATAAGAGCTGTCATCTGACAGCACTAATGTCACACATTACATTCACAGCATTTACATTTGCAGCATTTAGCAGATGCCTTTATCCAGAGCGACTTACAATTGATTCACATACACCGAGCAGGCATAATATGACCACCTCCTTACTTCTACACTCGGTCCATTTGATCAGTTTGTATCAAATACTACAATTATTCATTTCACTAAGATTATGTGAAAAATGCAAAATGTATACAAACCCTTTTGTACAATATCTGTTTTATATACAGTTATATACAGTAACAACCAACAGAGTGTAGTCAGCTCTGTAAAACGGGTCAGAAGAACCACCTCAATGTTAGAAATAATTTGTGGAATTATTTAGAACAGCAGGTAAAAAGCTGACGTGATAAAAAGCACAGTCAGGGAAAATTGTCAGGAACTTGGTGAAAAATGCTAACTGCTGTACAGGCATTATGAAACTCCATCAGCTCAATATACTGTGTTACAGACAGCAAACTGGCAAGTTTCTTCACATTGTTTGCGAAGTGACAAGAAAAACAATTGTGTCAAATGTTTAGAATTCTTTTGTATTTTTATATGCTGTCTGGTTTCATTATATATATATATATAAGGAATAAATATATAATTTCTTTTTGTTTTATACTTTTGAAATTTTATATTTCAGTACCTTTGCATTTGTTGCTTCTAAGACTGGAGCTAAATCCAACGACTACAGCAAAGTTCAGAGTTTAAGTGTATTCCGAATTCAAGTTGACATTGCCGTTTATTCCTTCAGTTTATTTTTATGCTTAAAAACTGCAAAGCATAGTATTTAATTGTGTTATTGCCTATTTTCCAGACATATCGTTACAATAAAGTGAAATGGTCAAAGCATTTTTGTGTTGAAAGTACACAAACAGGAAGCTTTTACCTGTATTAATGTGAAAGACAAACTTTGACAGCACCAAGGACAATATTTAGGAGAACTGATTAAGCACAGACTTGAGCAGCATCACATTATATGTTTATTCATTACTTAGATTAATACAGTAGCGATCTGAACAGGTTTTAAAACCAGTAATATGGATTAAATACTGCAATATAGGACAGCAATTTTATATACTATAGTTTTCACTGAAGCAAGTGGAACGTTTATGATATTCAGTCTATAATAAAAAATAACCATTTATAAGCAGTTTAGCAAAAGATACTTGTTACTTTCACAGTGCAGCTTAAATTATTTAGCATTCAATTATTTTGTGTTGAAATGTACAATTTCACAGATGTGAAGCTGGAAGAGAAATGCTTTAAAGTGAGGAGCGGGCAGTGCTGAACATTTACACATGCTTAGTAGAGGAACAGGATTAGTTGTATATGCAACATATTACAGATGAAGTTTCCCTCTTCCATTTCTGTTGCCCATTGTGTACAGAATGTCAACCCGTTTAATAATTTAAGGTGAAAAGCTGATCTATTTCCGCCGTTTCTTTCCAACAAAATATCTATAACATCTCAGGTAATCAGCTGAGTAGTTGTTCCTAAGAGCACATTCTAGCTGGAAAGGTGAGATCTGAGATGAAAAAGGTGCATTTAAAGCTAAAAGGAGTTAGTGTTTCCAATTTACAAATACTCTAAACTGCCTGCAAATTGCTGTGCCTAATGGGTGTAGATAGACCTGCTTCTTCTTCTCAGCTTGGTGTGGTTCTACATAGCCAAATAAAATAGCATTAAAATTGTGTTGTTTGTTTGTTTGTAAATGCAGCTATTTCCTAGTCAGAAAGGACCAGGCCTATTCCTGCTCACAAAGGGACCCAGAATATCCCAGAATTCATTGGATCCAGTCATAAGAGTGCCGTGGATGGGACGCTAGTCCACTGAACTGCCAGCTGGAGTCACTGTTGCGGCACTGGGGACTGATCCCTGACCAATAATGTGTGCTTGTGACCTTTTCCCCATATTCATTCATTGCCTTCATTCATTTATTTGTTTAGTCTATGTCAGGGTCACAGGAAAGCTAGTGCATAGTCAGCAACACATGACACATCAAAAGGAACATCCCTAGACCGGGCGCCAAGCCTTCTTAGGTCACATGCCCTCACACTCATACTAAGGGCACTTTGGAAACACCAATTATCCTAACATGTATGTCCGGAATACCTGGAGTAAACCATAAACATGCAAACTCAGCAGAGCCTGAGGTCGAGATGGAACCGGGGATCTCGGAGCTGTGAGTCGACGGTGCTAACCACCTAAATCCCAAATGTTGTTACACATTTCATTCCAAATTTATTGACAATAATATGGAGGTGGTCACATTTATACAGATTTCAAAGCCTCTTATCTTGTGGGTGTCTCACTAGACTGAGCGGTTATTGCTCCAAATATCTCCTTCACTTTAACAGCTCTCACTGATGTCTTGGGCATGCCTAATATCATAATTATCATTAATAACTTGTTAGAAAGGCAGAATCCTATGACTGTGCCACACTGGGTATAGCTGAAATAGCTAAATAAGCCAGTTTGCTTTCATATTTTTAGCTATGCAGTGTAGATCAGGAATGTTAATGCAAATTTTCCAGTAACTAAGAATTAAGGCATATATTCTTAGCCATGTAAAACACCTAAGGCTACTTAAAGCAATTTATTCAGTAGAAATGATTAAAGCAACAGTTAAAATCATAAATCACAAATTATGAACTTAGGAAAAACGGCAACAAATGCAAATCAAGGTAAAAACATGACCGTTTTTAACAATAAAATATCTGATAAGAAAATATGCATTGTTTGCTATGCTTAAGAGATGCTACATAGAATTTAAATTAGTATTAAGCAATAGGCATGATTATGTTTCTCATGTAGTCAACCTACTAACTTGGTCTAAAAATCAGAACCTATTGCTAATTCAAGATTAGTTTAGCACAGGTAAAGGGCACGTTCTGAGACTGAATGTGGCTGTGGATTTTGGGCTACGTAGTGAACCAAAGAACTGAACTAAAACATGAGTGTACTTGCTTAATGAAACTTGAGACTAAACCAATAAAAAGGGCCTAATGTTTTGAAGCTGTAATAAAACTTTTAAGAGCTTTTGGTACCTATAGCCAATTCCCTTATATCATAATACTAAAGAGCTTACTATTAACCTTCTAACGTGCTGGCTGCTGAACTCAAATATCACATACTCAATATTACTGAAACAAATATTTCCTGTCCATCTCAACAGCAAATAATTTCCATAAGGCAACGCCTTTCTTAAACTTTGGATGAGAAAGCTGAAAACACACAACCATAAAAATTGCTGAATATGTAGTGCAGGCATTCTGAATTGTTCAACACACCTGATTCACCATTTGGGCTGAATTTGTTGTTAGGGGAAATACATCAGTTTTCCTAGTAGTGCTTTGTCCATCCAGGACTGCTCTGTGTGAATGTAGCTCAACACAAGCTTTTTCAGTGAAAAAAGATGCAATAGTTAAACAAACCTTCTCTGGCAAAGGACACTTCCTAATAAAAAAAGAATATATTGCAATATGACAATTACTTAATGCAAGGCTACCATTGCCTGTTCAGTTAGATGCTATATGAATTGAAGTCATACTATAGATCTGTATAGTGTACTGCTAATATTTACGGCTCCTTCAAAAATGTTCTTTTAAACTGACAACTACGCATATGTTGCAATGCGAGAATAGTGAGACAGTGACTGTGTGACTATGTAACGGAACAGATGAACAACAGGCAAAGGAGGAGAAGGTGCTGAAGTAAAGGTCGGTTGTGAAGGCAATGTAAATGAGAGTCTTATCATTAATGGATCAACCATCACAAGAGTCAAATCTCTGCACATAATTATTAATCACTCACTCACTGAGACCTATGCAGGCTATCAGGTGGAGAGTTGAGCGAGCTCGTGGTCGCTGGACGAACTGATCTGTCTCTCTACAGTTCTCTGCGCCTTACAGGCAGTCATCTTGCTTTGGATATCATGCTTCTTCTCAAAGTAGTTTACCAGAGCCGGCTCGGTCAGCAACGATGCCAGCACCTGCTCGAACGAGATCGACCAATCGGCATCCGGCGCGCTACCACGCCTGCTGCCGTTCCCACGTCCTCCTTCTCCACCTCTACAGCCAACAAGAACTGTATCGTCTGCAATGTCATCGCACTGCAGAGAGCCAGCGCTGACCACAGAGTACGATGAAATGGACGTGTCGTCTTTTACGTCTTCGTCTGACCCGCTGGCTGGAGGAGGTGGAGACTCCAGCTGAGCTTCTGCCAGCGCCTGTGACACCAGGGATGGTCCAGAGCCAGCCTCTCCAGAACTGTCCTCTTTCACTGGAGTCTCTTCCCCTGGCTGACAAAGCACTTCGTTCTTCTTGCTACCGTTATTGAATTTCTTTCCTACTTCTCCAATGCGAAGGAGTAAGCTCGCTACAGTTGCGATAGCGTGATAGAGCTCCTGCTCCAGAGGGTCCTCGCTGAACATGTTATAGAGCGTCTTGCACAGCTCAATAAATTGCTCCTGAACACAAAACAGAGAGTTTAAAAATAATATTTTATCCATTTTTTTACTTTCTTATACACTTAATCCTGGACACAGGCTTCAATGGTGGAACAACCCAAGACATGGCGCCAATCTAGCGTAGGGCACATGCAATCACACACTAGGTGCACTTTAGAGACAACAAATAACCTAACACACATCTTTGTACTGTTGACTGTGACGGAAACTGCCCAAAGTAATCCCACGCTGATGGGAAGAATACGCAGACTCTAAACAGAAAAGACTCCACTTGGGTATGAACTCAGGACTGTGTTTTTCTTGCTGTGAGGTGACAGTGATCCTCAATGAGCCACCATGCTGTCCCCTGACAAATCATATGGATCACAGAACAAACTTAAAGGCGAATTATGTTTTGTCTGGGCATATCCCCTAGAATGTATACCCACTTTGGTGGGCTGGGGCCAGGGGGTCCCCATGGCATTGGGTTATGTCAGAACAAGTCCTCTTAAATGTTGTACCTACTTAGGTCAGTAGGATCAACAGGTTTGTGTATAATGATGATAGGGAAATGAGTTCTTAGAGTAAAGAGGTTGAAAAAATGATTGAGTATTTTTCACTCTAGCTCAAACACTGAAACAAATATTTATTAAAATAGCCATGTTAGTACCATTTACCTGGCTCATTCTAGGCAGGTCTCTGATGGTCTCTTTCTTGGGTTCCCTTTCTTTAGCCCACATTCTCAGATAATACTTATAGTCCTTCACTTTTTCCTCTAAAACAACAGATTGTGTCATAAAAAAGTATGGCTTTTTTATCACCTTAATCATTTTATTATAGCAACTTAATATAAGCAACTACATAAAGTTAGATGTGCTACCTTTTTTCTCCTCTGAGTCTTCGCCTGTATTAGCTGCCTCCTTCACCTCCTCATCTGGAAAACAATAAACCAACGATGACATGGCAGTAACATTTAAGGAGAGTACTTAAGTAAAAATATGTTTAGGACTAAATTAGCTGGACTTAAAGTATTCGTAAATTAGAAGAACGCTGGGGCTGGGGGGGTGCATACTGAGCGGTTTCATACAAATTTGACTGCTGTAGATTGTTTCACATTTGGCGTAAGTATGGGACAAATATGATCCTCAAAGGTTTAAAGAAGTAAGTTTGGTTACCACACTTGTTATTCAATTCTGAAGAGGATTTGCCACTAATCCTAGGGACTTCATCCATTGTATTACACTGCTGAAAAAAATCATTATTTAAAGAGGTTGAACTGATTCACTAGCATTACATTTAGCCATGCAGCAGACAATTTTATCCAGAGTGACTTATAACCGATACAACGTTACAATGTCCATTCCAAGCAATTGTGGGTTGAGGGCCTTGTTAAAGGACACAACTGTATAATTTTAGCAGTGCCAGGACCTGAAATCTGGGCACTTACTGATTCATACCTTCATTACTGTGCCACCACAGTCCTACATAGTCAGACCTGTAATATCATGAAACCAACATGGTCTCAGCATTGCAAGTAGGAGACAAGTGGCGTCACAAATTTTCCCCACTGTTCAGACATAGCTGTTTCATTTTGATATGGGGTGTTTCCACTGCACTTTAAAAACAACAACTTGGGCCTGCATCTTTTTTCACCAAACTGAAAGGTCACAGTGATTACAGTAATAGCAAATCTATTTTCATTTCCATGTCTAGATATACCTTTATACAACATTTAATAAATGCTTGGTTTGGCATCGTTTCTTTGCCTGCAACATATTTTTTAAAGTTACATTTTTTGTACTAAGTTTCACACATGAACTATCTAATTAATCTTTCAAATCAGGTGCCTTATTTCAAAAGCATACAAACATCAGAGCTCTAAATATCAGCCATTACTGCTATTGATTCAGTGTTAACATCTTCAGAGTAACCAAGTTGACTGAAAGAGAAATGTCTTTCATCCTAACATATCCTATGAATTGGATATGAACTTTATAGGGGATGTTTGTGATTAACTTTTACATGGTTTCTTAGTGAGTGGGTTTACATGCATGTAATAATCCAATTAAAATTTCTGCAGTTATCCGATTCGCCAAGTGGTCATGTAAACAACACACTCCTTGAAATCAGAATAAGAAATCCTATAAAGGGTGATGGATTTTTGCTAATAATTTGATGTCTCAGCGAACGTATACCAGTACTTTGATTTCCTAGCAAAATCAAACACGGTTGCCAGGTCCACGTATTCTATGCACTTCTATTTTAGTTTCTATAAAGTCACTTACAAATCGTGAGAGTTGTAGGAAGTCTCTGCCCCTCCCTCTCTCTTTCATTCAAATAAGTTGGTTTTGTTTAATCTTAAGTTAAAAAGAAAACATACATTGTTATATTGAATATGTTTTAACTGATCAAATGGTCACTGTCAACTATTGTAGTAGGCTGTAGTTTGTTTGTTTGCTTGCTTGTTTCTCTTGCATGATCTGGCAACCCTGTAATTAGAAACAGCACATGGTAAAGAGCTCTTCCAAAAAAGGCTACACTAGATACATCTAACTGTAATATTCTCTGAGAAAGCAGGTGAATGATACAGACATAGTTTGAGATTTTATTTTTGGAATGGCTAAGACCTATATAAAATGTATTTAACCCAGGACTCCATGTACACTGCAAACAAGTTTGATCATGTTTACTGGGAATCCTACTAAAGCCATCCACTAGAGTCGCATAGATAATAAATACTCAAAAAACCCTGGGTAAAAAAATGGGTAACTTCAGAATCCTCAATACCATGTGAATCTTTTGATTCTAGTCAAACCACACACAACTAAGAAATCTCTGAGATCAGTGGCAAATGTCTTCATTCATTGCTAACAAAATTATCCATTTCATTAAAAAAAATCAGGAATAACATTTTACTGAAATGTAAGACATAAAGGGCATTTGCAGAAAGTTAATTGCATAATTAGATCAAATTTTAAAGATCCACAAAATTAAATGTGAGAAAAGATACTAGGTAGGAAGTGATACAAACATTCAGCAGACACAATAACAGCATCATGTTGGTGCTCTGTTTGCACAGATCACAGACACAAACCTGAGGTAACTTCCTGCACCAGGAAGTTGAGATGAGATAAGGAGTGAGGATCTGGAGAGGTCAGGCAAAACACAGATTGAAGAAGCAGAGTATCAGAAAGAGGCAATGAGAGACATGCAAGCACAAGTAGTGAGGATCAAACAGGGTATGTGAAATCATGAGGCAAACGACTGTACAGATAATATTTGGTTTGTTATTGATTAGTAGATGGTAAACATGCAGAGACATGCAAGTTTGGTACATAATTACAACACTGGTAGATCCATTTATTAATTTTATTTTTCAAAAAACAGAAACAAACAAACAAACAAAAAAAAACATTTCACATCTATCTGCATTGCTTCCCAGACTTACAACCAAAGAAAATTTCATATGTAAGAAACCGTTTGTCACCCTGCATGTCTTTAAATGTTTACTTCTTTTAATAAATTATTTTTATTTGCAAGCATATGATGCCGTTTTGAGTGACATTGCTAAGTTCTTTCAAAGTGACACTGCTAAGTTATTTTAAAAGTACTGGCGTAATATTTAATTTGTTTTAGTTTAGTTTTCTGTTGATAGACTTAAAAACTTAAATAAAGCAAATATATAAAATAGACTTTGGGCGCACATTGGGGAAAGCGTCCAGCATCTGCAGCTTTGCAGGGTTAAGGGCTGAGCATGAATAAACCTCTACCAATATTTGACACAATATGTTACACAAGGAATTCCAAAAAACATATCATACAAAAAATATATTGTGAGAAACCTTAGCCAAACCATGGTTGCGTGACCTAACACTGATTGTAAACCTAAACAGCGATTGTGTGATTATGAGGCATGTACATATGAGCAGCTAGTGATTCACAGCTTGAGGGGAAGTGTATAGCTATGTGTTGCTTACCCTGTGATGTATCGTCATCTGTAAAGAAGTGAGTAGCCTCAAGTGCAGACTCTGCCTCTTCAGAGCATAAAGCTGCAGGAAAAGTACAAGTCAACACCACTATTTAACCACACATTTGCACCCACACAGGCATCCACACCCACAAGCACCGCATACACCAACGCACGCGAACACATAACCGTTGTCTTGACATCCTACATACACACGCGCACAGCAAAACATGCATACAAACGCACTAAAATTTGTTTTGACATCATGCACATACAAGCTGGCGCTCACACACACTCTCTCACAATTTTCAATTCAATTTTAAAAGATTTACTGGCATGACAAATGTTACATTCGTACTGTCCAAAGCTTAGGTACAAAACAGAGAACATATAAAAATAAAAAGTACAAAAAGAAAGTATAACAAATGCAAATTACAAAATAAAATACAATACAATACAATAAAAACAGAAACAAAATAAATACGCACGCTCGCTCGCTCACACGCTCACAGGGACATTTGTTCCTCAAAAGATAGCAAGACAAAATGTGTATAGACACACTGTCGCGTAATCCAGGTGGGGACTTTCCATTGACAAAATGATAACTGTAGCTAATTACAGTGGAACTTTTAGATTGACCGGGTTATAGTCCATTTTGGTATAGACGACTTTTTCTGGAAATTATTTTCAAAGTTATTGCACGAAATTGGTGCAATTTCATTAATGGCACAAAAACAAAGCATCCACCCACACATTTGTCACTCGCTTAAGTTCATGTATGAATGTCTAGAAAGTTTATAAGAGCAAGTTCATTATGGTTGTCATATTAAATATACTGAGTAGTGAATTATCCGGCAAACTGAGTACGAGTCTCCATTTGTTCCACGTGCTTATATTTCACCTAAAAAAGCTCACAGCTGTCTGGGTTAAAGAGGAAACTTAGAGGGGATGACTCCATTACATCACACGTTCATCGGTCATTCTGGCTGTGTTTCTGCTTAAATGAGCATCACCCTGCATTCACATCTGAAACATTTTTCTATTGTTTTTCAAGTGTTGTATGTAAAACTATAGTTATGATCTATAAAATGTATTTTTCATGCAATAAAATGCAAATTTATTTAAAAATCATACAAATCGGATTTTTTAGCTTTTGTTTCTCACAGTTCACCTATTGCACCTATGCACAACTGCATCTATTATAGAAATTACAGATTTATCCATTCTTTGTAGGTGGGAAAACTTGTATACTTAAAACTTGTGTATTAAATACTTATTTTCCCCACTGTACCTACATCTACTTCTAACCATAAAAACATGCAGCACACACAAAAAAACATGTAGCACTCAGAAAGAAGCATACACACACAAAAACAGTCATGTACACAAACCAAAAACACATACAGCCACACATACATGCACGGAAACCATATACACACATGCAGCCACAGACACGCAACCTTAGAAACTCAGGTGTGTATAGCTCAAATTCGCACAACCAGCCACACAAACCCATAAGACATGAAAGCTGACACATTTACAAAAGTTTGCTGATTTGCCTCTAAAATCAGGGAGTTAAGAAACTGTGCTATAAGCTGTTTATAACTGCATCCTGGCTGTTTTATTTTTTTCTTAATTAAACCAGGTAAGCACGAGCACCTCTCACAGAAAGATAGCTGGCTGATGTTTGAAAAAAACAAAAATAAAAACAACATTCATGGCACAAACTTGAAGCATGAGTGGTGACAGCAGTGATCTCATTTCCGCTCTAGCGTGTGAACACTGCACTTCATCAAGTGTGAACACTGCACTTGCACACTATTTCCGGTTTCAGCAGACCTTCCTGAAATATACTATCAGTGTTCGTATAAGAGAATTCTTACTGAAAGAACTGAGGCCCTTTAGTGGCTAAAAAATAAATAAAAATAAATGTAGACATGAGTGTATTAATTCTTCCTTGTGAACTCTTGAGAATAACCTAAAGTTCAGAATTGACCGTTCATAAAATGTGCAATAACAGGCAAATAGAAATTAATGAAATCAACTATACATGGCATGCCTTTATGCGCACACATTACAAATGAACCCTTCAGAGACCATACCTAAAAAGGTAATAACTGGTGGAATCTCCCTTAGAAGCAGAGGTGGAAACTGACACCATTCTAAATAGCTATTGTTACGAGATGTGGTGGTTTTTATTAAGGATCCAAGTATGCAGGATAATCATATTCCACGTCGTATAATAATAATGGGGAAATAATATAGAACAACCGAAAAGGGATGAAGAGCGGAGCGTAAGGCTCCTAA
>JAUZSU010180912.1:0-12572 GCA_034780255.1 Parotocinclus maculicauda | reverse complement strand
CTCTCTGTGTCTGTCTCTCTCTCTCTCTGTGTCTTTCTCTCTCGCTCTCTCTGTCTGTCTGTCTCTCTCTCTTTCTCTCTCTCTGTGTCTGTCTCTCTCTCTCTGTGTCTGTCTCTCTCTCTCTGTGTCTGTCTCTCTCTCTCTGTGTCTGTCTCTCTCTCTCTCTGTGTCTCTCTCTCTCTCTGTGTCTCTCTCTGTGTCTCTCTCTGTCTGGCTCCCACCTTGCAGGCTTCCATGGATCAGACTTTTTTTACAGCAGTTACCACATTTGCTCGATCAATTTGTGATCTGGGAAACTTGGATGCCAAGCCAACAGCTCAAACCATTTCTGAGCATTTTTTTCATTGGGGCATTGAGCATTATCTTGCTAAAAGTGGCTTTAGGAAATACCATTACAGGAGCTCTTGCTATGCAGAAATGTTTAGGTAGCTTTTATATGTCTAAGAGACATAAACATGAATGCCTGGACCAAAGGTTTCAGCAGAACTTCGTCCAGGTCATCAAACTGTGTTCACTTCACCTGACAGCAGATTTAATATTATGACTGATTAGGGTAGGTTTGTTCACTGTTGAATACTGAAATAGTCACATAATAATTATCTTTTTTACTTTATGCAGTATCATCTGAGTCTGAATCAGACCACAGCACATCTCATACAGCGGCTAAACCAGAGAGTCTTGATAACAGAGATCGGTACAGGTAAACAGGAGGCTTC
The DNA here is from genome assembly GCA_034780255.1 of Parotocinclus maculicauda. Classification (NCBI taxonomy): domain Eukaryota; kingdom Metazoa; phylum Chordata; class Actinopteri; order Siluriformes; family Loricariidae; genus Parotocinclus; species Parotocinclus maculicauda. The sequence goes on along the minus strand of JAUZSU010180912.1, from coordinate 11,856 downwards.
ACAATCATGAAACCTCATCTGCTTAAATCATAATTCAGCATTGTCAAAAGATAATTCGTTATGGGAAGATGTTTATGGCGAACTAGAGAATTCTGTAATTGCCATTAAGGGATATATTCTTATTTAATGTTTTGTAATTTATTGGGGGCAGAGTGGGGAACAGGTATGTAGAAATGAGAAGTGGTGTGCATTGCTTAATTTCCGCATTTTGTTCTGTGACATTGAATGGACATTACCGTAGTCACAGTAGTTTAGATACTTAGCACATTATTTTTTTACTTTAAACAAGTATATTAATTTAAACACATTAAGAAAACATTTAGTACTGTATTGTACAATACAGCCATTTTTATTTTTGTGTCTTAAGTTAAAACTTTTTGAAAATAGAACAGAAAGTGTATTCTTTCTGTCTCTCATGACTTATTTAATTTTCTATAAGTAGGTGTCAAAAGGGTTTGCACGATCTAGTTTTCTGTCATTTAGACGTGAATTGGATATATATCAGCCAAATGTAATGTAACAGAATTTATTTTATTATTCCTTCCTATTATTAAACCTCAGTACATACTGTACTTTTGTATGCATGTGAGTGTTTTTGTTTTTTAATTATATACTTATCTCATAAGTATCTCACATTGCTGTCTTACAGAGTGCTCTCAGGAATGTCAGCACTGCCCAATCCCAGAGCCTCCCCTGTGCCTTACAACTGGAACGCCCCTCGCTCCTCTGCCTCATTGCCTCGACCTCGCAAAGGTCTGTCCCAAATTCTCAGGTTTATTTGTTTACGTGCTCCTCTCTGCTGGTCCTGGGGATCTTGGTGTTCCACCAGTTGCATCCTGAGCCACTTATCACACACAGTGGAAGATTAAACAAGCTGTACCTGTGATTTTAAACGTATCACCTATCAAAAGTAAAAGCTACAAATGTTATGTTACTTAAAGCTACAATCATTACTCATTATTATTACCTTACCTCTTCTGTTTGTAGTTTTCTGATTTCACATATAGGTGTTTGTTCCTAATCTTTATCCATTACTGATGTGCTGTTTGTGTGTCACAGCCGTTTCTGAGTCGGATTCAGACCGCAGTGCCTCTCCACCACCGAGACGGGACAGTCCCAGAACTGACAGTCAGTCCAGATACAAGTAAGGCCACATATCACAGTATTGGACAAAAACTGCCACACAATGTTGTGTAACTGACACCAGACTGCAATATGTAAAATCCCAGTCAAATACCAGTATCTGATTTCAGTAATGCAGTAATATTTTAATTTTAAAATATGGAAATCAGGATTTTTATTGGGGTGAGGGTGTCTAATATTTGTATTGGCAATTTGCCCCATTTTTCCTGCCAGTATGATCTATAATGGGTTTAGATATAAGACCATTTAGGGAGATACTAGATACAATACTGTGTAAATAAAATCAGTCAAATCTGCATTACTGTCTCAAACAAACAGTATGTGATGACAACCCATAGAGTGTGAGACAATGACACAGAGAGTGAGAAAGTGAGAGAGAAGGGTAAGGGAGAGAGAGGGAGAAACCGAGTTGTATTGGCTACCAGGTTTGACTGTACTGTAACAAATTACTAATAACATTTCCCTTTCCAGAGTGCTCCCTGACCTTCCCCCACCGGGCCTGAAGTCCTCTGCCCGCAGCCGCTCCCTGGATCTCCTCAACCACACCCCGTCCCCTTACAAATCTACTCTGCGAGGTCAGGACCCGTCTCCATCGCCCTCTGTGATCATCTTTTGTTAAGCATCCGAATGTTTATTGATTCTGGTTTCGAATATAAGCTTTATAATTGAAGTTGTTTCTCCACAGACGAGTCCGATTCAGATGGGAGTTCGGAGCCCAGACAGGGCACCCTGTCCAGCCAGGATTTGCGCAACAGATACAGGTACTGATGAGGGAGGTCTCACAGCCTTCATGCCTACATGCTGAACTCCAGCAAGAATCTCCCAAGCATTCAAGATCCTGATGTTACTCGTTCTGGTTTTGTTTTTGTTTGTAGTTAATAGGACCTTTTTGTATTTTACAGTTTTTGTTGTTCATTTTTCCCCAATTGTCACCTTTTATGCCTGCAATTTTTGTAGCTTTATGCCGCACTGTGAAATTTGTGATTTTGAAATAAAAAGAATCGAATCACAGTTGAATATGCTCCTGTATTTACATTGCCTTTGCATTGCTAGTAATGGCCAGAGTGAAACATAACCAAATACAAAGCACAATAACCAATAAACACAACGAATACAGTTACATACTATGAAAATGGCCAAACTACTAAAACTCATCAAAAATCTTAATAATAAACCTCTTAGTTAATCATTTTTTATTTAATTGGAGAAGAATCCTCCAACTCCATAATGCTACAAAACTCCAGACTATTTAGTCAATTCAGGGGAAATGACCATATTGAATTTTACGAGCATCTTGAGTCGTCGTCAATTAAAAAAAATAAATAAATAAATAAAAATTACAATTTTTAATAAAATCCTAATCGCATAGGATTAAGTCTTTTTTAGTGAGCAGTTTTATACTATGATATATGAATATAAAGTAAAGGCTAGTGTTGGACCATGAGCCAGGAACTCATTTGCTGTTTTGATAAGCCATGTTGGCAGAAGTTTTATCAGAAGCTAGACAAACATTCCCCCTCTGTTACTGCACACACAAATACACAAATCAATAGCCCACTCTCATTCCATTTCTTACTCTCCCACCCTTCCCTTTCCTTCACCAGAGCAACTCCTGAACTAGAGCCAGTCCACATGGTTGAGCCTCCAAAATGGTCAAAACCATCCACACCCATCAAAAGAGGTAAGCCTGGTGTCGGACCATTTAGCTTCCCGTTTAATGTCTGTTTCCTGTTTGAATCGCTAAATTTTATGATCGACTGGTGTCGCTTTGTTCATGCAGGTCCTTCAGAATCTGAATCGGATGCAAGTTACCCCTCCGTTCCTAGGCCAGACTTCTCACGTGCGCGAGAGTGAGAGCCGCCTCCCTTTTCACATTTGTCTGTTCGCAAAGTGTTTCACAGCTGTGGTGATGTAACGGGTCCGCTTTTATTTTTGTTTTTAGGATTGTTCCTGAGAGCCAAGTAGCTTCAGTTAATAGCAGACCAGAGCTTCGATACAAAGTCCCATCACCTGCCAGATCCCCATCTAATGGTCAGTACAACTCCAGAGTCAAATTCTCAGCTGTACTGATAGTCATACCTCCTAGTTCTAGAATAGCATATACATGTTTTTATCTCCAGACTCCCCAGTGTATACGAGAACCCCTTCACTTCCTGGGAGATCAGGTAGCACGGATCGTGACGACAATCATGGGTACGATTCATACGCAAAATAGTCAGCTAGTCCAAACAGTCTAACACCACAAATACATTCTTTTGTAGTAGTTAAGTATTTTTTGCTGTAGACTTACATTTAAAATATTATAGCATTTTCTGACAGGCCTCATTTTTTATGCAATGTTTCTGACAGTGTTTACTACACTGTGAGATCAAGATATGGACAGAGACTTCTAGAGAAACACTGACAAAGAACAAAAGAGAAAGAGAGACTTAACAAAAGCAAATATCAACACTCATAACAACCATTTGTTTGAGTATTTCTAGGCATAGGCTTCTGTTGGACAAAAGTACATTACCCTGTGCTATGTGACTCTAGTATATTTCTGTTGTGCGTCATGTAACGTCTGTGCTCTTGCTTCAGCTTTTCACCAGCAGATGTCACTCTACGCTCTGATTTACCGACATACAAACACAGCAGGGTGACGGGTGAGTAGAAAAATGGGCCTAATTAAATAAGACTTCGTAGCGTGATGTCAAGGTGACACGGTGGTGCAGTGGTTAGCACTGCTGCCTCACAGCTCTCGGTTCCTCACCGTGTCTGTGTAGGTTTTCTCCGTGTACTCCGGGTTTCCTAACATATTTCAAAGTGTGTTGGGTTAATTGATGCTTCCCAAGTGCTCGTAATGCATAAATGAGCCTGTGAGTGTAGGTGCCCTAGGATGGATTGGCGCCCTGTCTAAATTTGTCTTTGCCTTGCGCTACATCCCACAGGCTAGCTAGGCACCGGCTAGCCCACGACCATGATAAGAAAACTGGATAAGAGAATGAATGTATGAGTGCGATGTCATGTTTGCTATGATATACAGCACTTTGCTAAAGTTTTAGGCCACCATTGGATGAGAAATTATTTTGGAGGATGCAACCAGAAAATATGGAAAATTTGTATGCAGTGTTTAAAAATATTATAGAAATTAGAAAAACTGTAGTGGCAAGTATTGGGAGAAGTACTGAATGACACCAAAGTTTTAAAATTTTGAGTCCAACCCTTGACAGTATGTTGTATACGGTCATTATACCATTGCTTCAGGAGCTAAATCACAAATCTAATGTTTACCTAATACTCTTGCACAGCACTATAGGTAACTCATTAAGATTTGTACGGTCAAGGTACTTGCACTGTTTTTATTTCATTTTTCACTCACTGAAGGCATGTGAGTAGTATACAGTGTGTTCTTACATATAACACTTCAGCTGGTTAGTCTGTAACGTTATGCTCTTGTCCATATTTTTAGCCAAGCCTGTAGAAGAGCCCCTTTACTCCCTGCCTCCAGATGCAGGTTCTACACCTAACTTGGGGTAAGATATCTCTAAAATGTATAGTTTCAAAATTTTCCTCCTCACACTGACTGAACTTCATATTTGAGATTGTTTTTTCACCCCTGTTTTGCAGTTACAGCTCAGACCAAACCACTGTGGGATTTGTTAAAGAGGGAAATTTAGGACTCCGGCTTGTTGGCGGTAATGATGTGGGCATCTTTGTGGGTGGGGTTCAGCCCAACAGCCCTGCCCAAGAGCAGGGTATGAAAGAGGGGGATCAGATACTGCAGGTATTGGACTTAAATTTGTTTTGAGGAAACATTGCTTTTTGTCTTATTATTTATACTATCAGCTAAGAATCAAAGGCAGGTGTATTAACAGTTTATTTTTCTCAGGTTAATGGGGTCGACATAAATCACTTTACCCGAGAGGAGGCCGCTATGTTCCTTATGAACATTCGTTCTGGGGAACGCATCAACATGCTGACTCAGAACAAAATGGACAGTAAGTAAGAATTGCTTCCAAGCCATCTTGTCAAGTAATGTCCGTTTACAAATATGTCCATGGTCCAATAAGGTTATTATCCTTATTATTAACATTATTACAAGAGCATGGGGTAAGGAGAGGCAGAGAGAATCGATGAGTTGCACGCGGCATTACAGTGAAGAAAGGTTTTACACGTCTTAAATAGTTAAAAAAAAAGAAAGAAGAGAAAATTAATATGTGGTGTCAGTGTTGATAAATGAATGTATAAGAAGCATTTAGTCAATACTAGCACATGAGTTTTTTGTATTCAGTATTTCACAAAACGTATCGGAAAAATACCTGCATATCGTTTTTGTGCTTTGCCTAATAATGCTATCTTTTTACAGTTTATAAGAAAATCATGAATTCCAACCTTGGTGATTCCTTCTACATCCGCACCCACTTTGATTATCAGCCGGATGACAGCCGCAGCTTGGGATTCACCCGTGGAGAGGTGTTTCGTGTTTTGGATACCATGTACAGAGGGAAACTGGGAACATGGATGGCTGTTCGCATGGGAAATAACCTCTATGAACTGGATAAAGGCACTATACCCAACCAGACCAGGTGGGTGAACAGCATCCACCACTTACTATAAGAGGATAGATTTTATATGGTTTAACTTGGCATGAGTTGGTCAAATAATTGAATGTGTAGGTGATGAGCTGATTAAACCTATGGGTGGAGGAGTGGTTAGTTCACTGGAGGGTGTTGGGTGTGTGCAAAGATGAAAAAAGATGGAAAAAGATAAATTGATATTTTTTGGGATTTTGTTGATAGCAAGAGGTAAACAATACTTTGACAGCAAATATTTTGATTCTAAAGTATTTAAAAGTTGTTTGAACCCATCGCTCTCAGTAGCCTGAATTGGCACCGTGTTTTTCATAGTATAATTGGTGGCAGCTTTTGTCATGTTATCTGGAAGGCTTTCTTTTGTGGAAAGACTCCGTTAAGGTTTGCTTAATGCATTTTTATGGCCATACCTTGGCTGGTTGAAGCCCGCCATGAACAGCTGACCCCTGATGTTATAATGCATTTTCATAATTTTCTTATTCTATATGGTGGTTAGTTTGCAGTTCATTGTTCTAGTCGCCTTTCCTCTTATCCTACAAACTTGCCACTAATACAGTCTTACTAAGTTCAGTCCAAGCTTAAGGCCCCGACATCTTGGCCTTTCTTTTCAGTTCTGTATCTTATCCATTGTGCCATCACATTACTTCAATTAATTGGTGGGTAGGGATGTGAATAACCTTTTACTTGCAAGCAAACAAATCCTATCTGTGCACAGTTTTATTTGTGCGTTTCAGGTGTAAACTGTATTTTCCCATCTAGTTGTAAATTGTAAAGGAATACATGGGTACAGTGTCTTTCCCATGGCTTAAATGAAAATAGTGTCATAAACCACAGTTGAAATGTAAACAGACTGCTTTATATTTAATGCCTTATTATTAATACTGTTAAGCTCAAACTCAAGCTATCTGCTTCCTGATCAGCTAACTCAGCTCTTTAATATTGTTATGGTTCGATGCAGTGATGCACTGACCTTATTATCATTGTTTGTTTCAGAGCTGAAACTTTATCCAGCGCCGAGCAAACTCAGAGAATCCAGAGTGCTGAACGACAGGCCTCAGCTCCCAGGGCAGAGTTTTGGAAACTACGGGGTCTCCGCGGAGCCAAGAAGCCTGTGAGAAGAACACGAGATGACCTGCTTCAACTGACCATCCAGGGCAACTTTCCAGCTTATGAGAAGGTCGTTCTGAGAGAAGGTGAGTGGATGGAAATAATGTATTGCCGTGTGCAGTACTTAAACTTGCAAAAGTAAATCACTTATGTTGAATTTTCCAAAATTATTTCCAAAAGACTTTTCCAAAGTCCAATTCAGTGTTGTTTTAAGTGTTTTTGAAACTTTTTTTTTTTTTTACTTACAGCGAACTTTAAACGTCCTATTGTCGTTATGGGGCCTCTGAATGATATAGCCAATGAGAAACTAGCTAAAGAATTACCTGGTGAATTTCAGGTTGCAGGTGAGCTTTGCTAACCTTGAATTTATATTTATACATTTTTGTTCAATTCTCTTTTGGTTTCTAATTAATGTTTTATCATTTTGGTTTGCAGAAATGGTCGCTAGGGGATCAGATGATTCACCTTCTGTCATTAAACTTGATACTGTAAGAAGAATAGCTGAGCAGGTACACAAGTTATAATTATACTTAAATACTCTGTGTTTTTAAAATCTTTCTAGCTGCTGCTTTAGCAAAATGTAGGCATATACCAACTAGGTAGCTTTCTACTGCCAAATAAAGAGTCCCAGACAGATCTAAGTACATTATTAAGAATTTTGGTATTTATGCTGGACATCCTGGTCCCTTGTGCGTCCTAGTTTCATCTCCCCAACTAGATGATCAATAACTGCATTTTAATGGGAAAAACATGTTTTTTATGCATTGCAAATGATTGAAGGAAACAAAAAGAATCAGTCAAAATGTAGCTGTAGTGTGTCATTGGTTATAAAACTTGTAAACTCCTGTAGTTAATCCAAAATTATCATTATATGATGCAGAAAAGGTTTGTGAGGAAACCAGAGAAGCAACTTACCACTGTACCATCACTGGTGGGATATAGGAAGCACCCTACTATGGCTGGCTAATAAAATGAAGCGAACTCTATTTTGTTAATTTAATTTATATTTTTAAAAAAACACCAGTCGCCACTAATGCAGACACATTGTACACTATAGAGGTAGTGAGGTGCAGTTACAGATTGTGATTTCACCAATGGAAGGTCGAAAAGTTCTAGCAAAAACTTCATGTCCCTCTAAGATTGTTAATTGCGTTTGTGTTCATACACGTTTTTTGTTGCAGGAAAAGCACCCTCTACTGGACATCACGCCTACTGCAGTGGAGAGACTCAGTTACATCCAATATCACCCTATAGTTATGTTCCTGGAGCCTCACAGCCGCAAAGATGTGAAAGCTATGAGACAGAGATACGACCCTAACTCTAGAAAAAGCTCACGCAAACTCTACGCTCAGGCCCTGAAACTGAAGAAAAACTACAGCCACCTATTTGCTGGTAGGCACCCGCATTACCCTCTCACACAGACTTTGTTTCACATAGTGAACCACACAAAGAATATCACATGTAAATATCTGCTGACCTCATACACAAATCACCACATGTTCTTTTTTTCTTACAGAATTGTCACACACCTGATTAACCAACTAACTATGTATCTCGCTACCTAGCCACCCTGCTCCCTACCTACATCTCCTCCGTCCCCTCCAAAGCTTTGACAATATGTTTGTGTTGTTTTGTAGCACACATTGACCTGCAGCCCACTTCCAACGTGTGGTATGAAGTCCTCAAAGAGAAGATTCTCCAGCAGCAGTCGAAACCTGTCTGGGTCTCAGAACTGACGGTAAGAAGTATCGTTTTGCTCAGGAGACACTCAGGGGGGTACGGTACCGTTTTGGGCCTGGGGAAATGCAGCAGGATATGGGGCTATGGAACAGGTTGTTAAATTTTTAATCCTCTTAAATCCTGACTAAATGGATTTTACTAGCCCACCATCACAGAGACTTGGGTTCGAATCCCCACAGTAATGTCTGACCAGGTTCTGTGTCACTAAGGGTGATTTCATGATTGCAATTTATTTTACAATTAGACCCTTTTTATTTTTTGTGTAAAAAATGCGCATATTTAAAATTGTAAACAAAATGTTCTATTGTAGTGTTACCACATCCTAAATAACTGAGTGAAAACATTGATTTTTAATTTTTGAAGGATAACAATTCGAACTTGCATGCACAAACATTTAAACAAAGAGTATTTATTTTTAAAAGAAATAAGATTGTGTTTAAATAATGTTACTGCAACCTAATGTGCTATTGTAACAATTTCACCAAATTTAAATAATTAAATACTATCTTAATTTAAAATTTGTGTTCTACTGCAGAACTAAGGATAAAAAGGAAATAAAGGCATTTGTTAATTTAAGACATGGTTATAGAAATATGATATGATTTCAGGTTCTCTGGTGCAACTGCAGAAAGCATTGTCCCACTTTGGCATAATGTAGATCGTGACGTTTTTGTATTCATGATTCATCGTGTGTGTGTGTGTGTGTGTGTAGCTGGAAGGAGGTGCTGATGAGGAGCTGGATGCTCTGAACCACATGGATAACTCTGACTACCTCAGTGGTGCCAGTGATTATGAGGATACAGACGGTGAACCCTACACAGATGGGGAAGCATACACTGATAATGAGGACCTGGAGGAGCTTCCACCCGCACTGCCCATGATCGGGCGTCGCAGCACGGCACTGGCTCGTTCCTCAGAACCCGCAGCCCGCCAGAGCCCAAGCCCTGATCCTGAGCCGTACATAGAGGATGAGGAGCCCGAGTACACCCTGCCACCCCAAAATGTGCCTCCCTTCCGCCATACCCCTGAGCCCCAGCTCCCGCCGCTAAAGCAGCCATCACCAAGCCAGCGTAGCTTCACTGACTCAGAGTTCAGTGCGAGGGCCGCTACACCCTCAGAAGGGCCCCCGGAATTCAGAGCTCCAGATCCTGGCAAGTTCCCCTCCGAGAGCCCACCACCGGTCACATTGTCTGTCATAGAGCAGAAACTCCAACAGGTATTACACAAGATTTTGTGTGCGTTTTTTTAAATATGGGTTATACCATCCGTATTCTTTTAAAATAAGTTTCACAATTAGGCTTAATTACCATAGAAGTAAATAATTAGTAAAACTGAAGCATAAATGTTCCTCTGGCACATAAACTATGTGCACATGCTTGAAAAGCATCGACATTGTAGGTTCCACATGACGCACAGTCACCTTGCACATTTGTTTGACGCTATACATTGTACATTTTGCCACAAGGTGGCGCTGTAGACCACCATAGGATCATTTGTATTCTATAATACAGGGTATGTGCCGTTTAACGTTCGCATTATGTTCTGTGAAACAGGTCGTTGACCGAAATGAATGATGACTATTCCTTTTACGTCAGAATCGTCAATTCTGTCTTCAGTTACCCGTAACGAACAACAAATGTTGTAAAAGTTCTGTGCTGTTAACTTTTGAACCCCAAGAAATATGACACATCTGACTACAGAAATTTTTACTGTGCATTTTGATTCACTCTGTATATATGTTATGCTATATAAATACTTTTATTTATCTGTTAATATTCATTTATTTATGCAAACTTAATTTTAACACTTAACGTTTAAGCCACCCAAGGAGGTTGTGCCCTTTTTACATTTCTGTCATTTAGCAGATGCCCTTATCCAGAGCGACTTACAATTAATACAGTCTTACAATCCAAGCAATTGTGGGTTAAGAGCCTTGTTTAGAGACCCAAATGTGGCAGCGGTGGGATTTGAACCCTGGACCTTCTGGTTCATAGTCTAGTACTTTACCCACTAGAGTCTGGTAGTCCAGATGATTGTTCCTTACAGCATTTAGGGAATTTTTCCTTTTCTAGACGTGCTGAGTTTGGGGTTGGCCTTATAAAATAACATCATATTGTAAAGCTTGCTGCTTTAAGACAATGCTCCATTGTATAAATAAAACCTGTCTTGACCGGATGCACGTTAAACGGCACATACCTGTGTTATACTATTCAGGTAAAGACTTGTAAATACGTTCCACAATGTTGAGTTCAATTATATTTTCTAAATAATCATATTTTTCAAACTATCTTTTTATATTTTAAGTATTTTTCTCACAGTATGTTATCATATCAGTACACAGACGAACCCTAAATTAAAATACGTATTTTTTTTTAGGCACGGATGACAGAGTCACCAAAACCTGCATTCGTTGTGTAAGTATTATTACAAACTGTAAGCCTAACTCAAGACTTCTCTCTGATTTGGTATTCTGATCAAATCCTGATGCACATGTCCAGTAAGGTCTCTGTATTGCTCAGGTTGGCACATCATGAAGCGATGCTAATGCGAAGAACGCACATCAGAGGCAGCGACAGTTCAGAGGGCGAGCGGGAGTTCAGTGATAACGATGATGACACTGATGAATGGGGTCCAGCCACAGAGCTATAGTGCACACCGTAACCTTAAAGACTGTCGTCTGTGGAAAGAATGTGAAACTTTTTTAACAGAACTATTCTCTTTTATTACGTTTGCAGATTGTGAACACTTTATTTGAACCTTTTTTTTTAAACTGGAACACTGGACTTTTTATGGTGATGCTAATCACCTAAGAGACGCTGGGTATGTTTTACCCACTGTATTAAATGACAGTTCTGTGTTTTAAGCATGAACTGTTTCAGAAAAAATCTTTCCACAAATCCCACAGGATGGTTAATGAAGGCGGCTGGAGGCGTGACCGTGGATTATGGATTATAGCTGTACTTTTAACTGGAATTGTTAATGAACATTCTCACATTACGGGTTAAATCACTGTGGTTTGAATGAATGAAGCAGGTTTCAAATCGATACTTTATACTTTTTTCTACCTAATTTACCACATTTGTACTATATGGGTGAAACCTGCTTACTGTAAACTCAATTATAATAGGAATATGAGCAGTCAATAAACATTTACAAAATCTGTTTGTAGAATACAGGTAGGTTATGCATTTTTATTTTAAGGGTTGTATTAATCTTTACAGTGCATCCGGAAAGTATTCACAGCGCTTCACTTTTTCCACATTTTTTTACGTTACAGCCTTATTCCAAATTG
>JAUZSU010180891.1:0-12573 GCA_034780255.1 Parotocinclus maculicauda | reverse complement strand
TCTTGTTTGTACGTTCTCTATACGTGTAAATCGTACAATAAAGGTTTAATAAACATTTAATATGTTACATAGCATGTTTGTTTAATCGGACCAACCGGTTACTAGAACCAAAACGATCGCGTCCCGATGTGGTCCTATTAACCGAATTTGACTGTTTATATATATATTGAAGTATGTAGTCTTTATTATAATTTTAACGACGGAGGTGTGGCCACTGTTTTTATGATCTTCAGTAAAAGTTGAGTAGCTTCAGTTCTTCTCAGAACCAGTGACGAAGTGGATTTTTCTTACCCACCAGTCCCAGTACAGGAGGTGTGTCCTTTGTAAGGAATCTTCAGCTGGTGAGTTACACCCCCTAGTGCTCAGTTACACTGGGGTGTGTGCCGTTTTTGGCCTGTAAGTAAAGCAAATGCATGACAAGGACACTCTTATTAGTGGTTTTATCTCCTCCTGTTATGCGTTGTCAGATTCTGTACGCGTTTGATCATTTCCATACAAACCCAGCAAAAGCTTCTCCAACCCAGCGTGGCCCTGATCAATAAGCAAGCAGATTAGAGCAAGGCAAAACAATTACACGTTCCTCTGATGAGCCATTAGCACGGCGTACACCTCGATCTCCTCAAAGCAAGAGATAACGCAAAAGGACCGAAAGCCATCAGTGCCAGGGAGATGAAAGTCCTTGTTAAAGCTTTGCAGAGTCAGGACCAGCCACAATACTTTGCCTTCATCCTAGGGAAGAATGAGAGGGACCCTAATGGCTGAGGTTCACACTCTGTGGTTTCTGCATCAGGTCGATATAAGCAGAGCGACCTGGGATGAAAGTGTGATAGCCACCGGGATAGTGGCTGTATGAATAACTATGATTATGTATTTCTTTGTTTGTTTGTGTATTTAATGTTACACTAGCGTCAGTGGCTTTCAGCAGTACTTAAATCCTAAAACCTAAAATATGGAGCCATCCAGCAAGTGGGGAGGGAGTACAAAGCTCCTGGAATGTATAGACACAACAGTGCTGCATCCTCCTAATACAGTAACATTTGGCGGGCCACCCGGCAACTCTGGGGACAAGGGCAGGAAAAACCCTAGACGGGGCCATAATCCATCGTATCGCGCATACATTCCCATACTAAGCGCCACTTTAGAGACACCAATTAACCACGCATGTCTTTGGACTGTGGGAGGAAACCGGAGTACCCGGAGTAAACCCACGCAGACACAGGGAGGACATTCAGACCTAATTGCACTTAACTTAACAAGCACTAAATCCCCGGTTCGAACCCGATCTCGGACTCTGCCTGTGTGGAATCTGCACGTCCTCTCCATGTCCGTGTGGGTTTACTCTGGTTACTTCAGGACTAGTTTTAATGTGACCACGTTCTTGGCGTTAAATAGCCATCGATTCAGTAAGAGACGTTAAATAATACAAACCATGAACTCGTCCTGTTCTTTATTTTCTCGTGCTGTAGCTTTCAATATCTTCTTTTTGTTTTTGCTTCATTCTGCCTCTTGCTCTTCCCCCCCTCCCCCATTCATCCTGCAGCTTCTTTGTCTTTATAGTTCTCTCATTCCTCCGTGTTGCTGCAGGCCATATCAGTGACACATGGTTGACAAATGGCTGATTAAAGAGCATTTGAAGTGGATTATAAACAGTGAATGTGTGTATGATCGAGGGAGATAGAGTCTGAGGAGGAGAGAGAGCGAGAGAGTGAGGAAGTGTGAGTGCGGTAGTTCATTGTCTTGATTTATTGGCTGGAGGAGTGCGAGAAGGAAACGTCGACCTACATCACCAGCCAACAACAGCGTCTGATGAAAAAATGAAAATGTAGCCTCGTTTAATTTCCTGATCTCATTCTTATTCCGGCTTTGTCCGACGTAGCTGTAATCAAAACTTGCTTTACAACGGCAGGGGTGTCAAACAAACAATGGGGGTTAAATTCGGTCCACTAACTGCCCTAGTACAATCCGGTTATTCTTGGTGAATTCATCTTTTTTCACACTTCAGGGTGATGGGGCCTTCAGAGCCTAAATACATAATTCACAGGGTCAGTTCATAGCAAGGCTGGGTATGAGTCACTGTTATTATAACGCCAGTGTGACACCTGACCCAGCCAGAGGGCATTGCCAGGACAGGAGTGGTGGTTGGTGGTTGTTTATAAAGAGAAACAGATGACTGAAGATTTTTTATGGAATCACGAAGCAAAATAACGTCAATAATAGGATCAGATTAGTTTATAAATATCACTCAGGCTTTCTTTTTCTTTCTTTTAGAATTTGAGATTTATTTCCCGAATCCTTTTTTTTTTTTTTTTTTTCTTCTTTGTTGCCATTTTTTTCTTTTAATTGCCTACCTTATTTGTAACATTAAGCTCTTATTTTATTTCTTTCTCTTGTGTCTTGTCTTTTCTTTTCTTGGATTTTATTTTCTTGTTTTTCCATTTATTTTCTGTCTTGTCTTTTCTTTTCTTGGATTTTATTTTCTTGTCTTTTAGTTTTTTGTCTGTCTTGTCTTGTCTATTCTTTTCTTTTATTTTCTTGTATTTTCTTTTCTTTTTCTTTTCTTTTCTTTTCTTTTTCTTTTCTTATACTTTCTTTTTTTGTGTTTTGATTTCCTTCTTTTTTTTTTCTTTTCTTTTTCTTTTCTTATTCTTTTCTTTTTCTTTTTCTGTTTTTTTTTTCATATCTTTTCTTTTTTTATACTTTCTTTTCTTGTGTTTTCTTTTTCTTTTCTTTTTCTTTTCTTTTTCTTTTCTTTTTCTTTTCCTTTTCTTTTTCTTTTCTTTTTCTTTTCTTTTTTTTCTTTGATTTTCTGGCATTTTCTTTTCTTTCGTTCTTTTTTTGTTAAAATTCACCCTACCCGTTATTGCGTTTGCTATGTCACAATTGCTTTACAATGAACATGTCTGACATCTGCAGGTGAAGCAGTGAAATTGCACATCTTTACATTATACACACTTGAGTGCTCACTTCAGACACGCAGACTGAACTTTGCTTTGTAATATTTTTGTATTTTTAGTGTTTGCTAGGATTACAGTAGGATGGTTATAGAACTTGTAGTTTTATTTTGAGTTTATTCTGTTTATTCTGTAATGAACTGTGTTCCTGCTTTATCATCCATCCATCCATCCATTATCTTCCACTTAATCCATCCTATACCCACTCAGCAAGGGCAGGAACAACCATAGATGGTGTGCCAATCCATCATAGGGTACACACACACACAGTCATGCACACAGTCACACACTAAGGGCCACTTTAGAGACACCAATTAACCTAACACGCATGTATTTGGACTGTGGGAGGAAAGCGGAGTACCCAGAGTAAACCCATACAGACACGGGGAGGACATGCAGACTCCACACAGTCAGAACCCACCCTGGGATTGAACTCGGGACCTTGTTGCTACCCACCGAGCCCCCCTTCTTTATCATTGTGCGGTTTGTTATAATGGACTCTGCTCTGTTTTTTTGAGACTGTGTGTTTTAATACCATGGATTCGATGTTGTTTTTTGTTACTGCGTGAGGTTTTTAGGCTGCTGTAATATAATATTGATTGGCTCTGAGGCTGTCAACACCACAGCACATGCCAAAGCTGTGAAGAAATATGGAACTCTACGTCTATATCTGTGTTCATTTCCTAACAAATCGTGCCAGAGCTTCATTAACCTTCCCTTTGCTCTCTGTTATGGCATGAAATGAATCTGGCTATCAGTCTTCTATTAATACTCAGAGAGATGTTTAGAAATACAGCTGCACTTTCATTCATCAATGCGTCTATTATCGGGTGGAGAAATACAAGGAGTTCCCCAAAGCCACTACCACAGGCCGCCTGTTTTTCATCAGCACCATTTGATCCAGCACCAAATCAGATGTTCATCTTCCTCTTTTTCCTCTCAGGGGCGGCCCGCACGCCACATCGCCAGTTCACGTAAACGAAAACGTGGGAAAAACCCTCGTCCCTGCTGCCGAGTCATAGTGGCAGAGGCGTCACATCATTAGCGTGGTTAGCCTGCGTGGAAAGACGCATGGATTCTGGCGCGTGCTCAGTCAGAACCCTGTGCTTTCGGCAGGTCAGAGCGATCCCATGGCTCAGATCTGGAACCACAGATGTCTAAAATGTTCCCCGAGTGAAAACAATGGCTGTGTGGAGTCAGGGCTTCTGAGTTCAGATGAGTTGATCTGGGAAACTTCTGCGGGGTGCGTTTATTTATACTCGGACCTGATTTATATTTAGTGGCCTGCTTGTTGGGTTAATTATATATGTCAAAATATTTGGACGCTTCTCTGTGATGTTTGGTCACGCCAGTGGAAGAAGAAAATCATATTTGTGGATGATGATATAATAAGGCGATAATGGGAGAGGATTTCTGACTGGTTAGTGAAGGGTTTTAGGGATTGTTGAAGTGCTGTTTTGATTAGCAGATATTTTTTGCCTTTAAAATATACATTTTTTTGTTTTTTTTTAATTTAGGAGCACTCTTCATCAACAGAACCCAATCCCACCATGCCCGGGTCTTACCAGAGTGCAGTAACTCCCTCCATTATTTAGTTATTAGGAGAGGATGCACCTGTAATAACTCATTATCTTAAATCTATTTTGTTATTTAATGTGAATTTTATTACAAATTTAAATGTTATTTTTGATTAAAATTATAATATTAACTTAATTGTACTATTACTTTAATATACTTTTAAATAATTATTTAATTCACATTTAGGCCACCCATGGAGGTCGGGTCCCTTTTTGAGTCTTGGTTTCTCCCAAGGTTTTTTCTTTTTACTTTCAGGGAGTTTTGCCTTGCCACTGTCACCCTAGGTTTGCTAAATTTGGGATTGACCTTTATAGATAGTATAATATTATAAAGCTGCTTTGAGACGATGCTAAACTCTAATAAGCGCTATAGAAATAAATTTGATGTTGGCTTGTGTGAGACGAGATTTTGACCCGAGTGCCCCAGCGCTTTTACAGGGTCCGTTTCATTACCTAGTGAATACTTACTTCAAATGAAGGGCGTTTTCTATATAAAGCTTTCTAACTGACAATGGAACCAAACAAAGTTTTACATGTCTGGCTTCTAATCTTTTTAAGGCTTATTTAACGTCATAACACTTACAATTTTAACGAGATGTACTAAGAGCAGATCACATGGACCTAATATGAGGACTAATAGGGCGGAAAGGTCCTCCATGTAACTGGACATTGAGTCATCGATTTAGAAACTAGACACTACTGTGGTATGTGACATTTACAAAAAGTACACTTACATAACGACATAAATGTTGACCAGCTGAGACACAGAACACGTTACACGTTACACGTCTTTTACTTCCAAATACGACTGGAATGTATTTGAAACATTGTGATCCATACAGAATCATCCCGAATCATAATCATACTATAGTGGAATTATTACAAGTGAATTGCATTAGCTGTTGTAAACACGCCGCATGCATTTACTACAGCCCTGCACCACCCCTAGGGGGCATGCTAACGATTGAAATTCGTTGCCATTTTCAAGACTCCCCAATGCACACGACGTTGTGTCTAAGAGGTCATTTTTTGGAAAGGTTGCTATGTTGCTTTTAGAAAGCAGAAAGAATCCATTCTTCATTCATTCACTTCCTCACTTTCTGTGCCTGCTTAATCCAATTCAGGCTTCAGCAACACATTAACATTTACGTTATTTAGCAGACACCTTTATCCAGAGCGACTTACAATTCAAACAGTCTTACAATTCAAGCAATTGTGGGTTAAGGGCCTTGCTTAAGGACCCAACTGTGGCAGCTTGACAAAGGTATGATTTGAACCCTAGACCGTCTGGTCCAGAGGCTAGTATCTTAACCGCTAGGCTACCACAGTCCCATCCCATTGCTCAAATCAGAAATTACTGCACCATTGTACCTCCATTTTTTGGTATAATTTCTTGGCCAGGGTTATTAGTGCAACAATGCATCTTGTTTATTTTAAATATTAACATGATTTTATGAACTTACTGTGATAACCTAGGGTTTAAATCTCTGTCTGTCTGTCTGTCTATATATATATTCAGTTATTTATTTTTATTTCTCTTTCAACTCCAATTTTCCCACTTCATCCAACCCCCCATTGCACCAGCCCACCCACCGTGATGGAGTGCTTGGGGTTTGTTGGTCTGAGTCTGGCTGTTGTCCCTCTTTAGAGGAAGGGCAAAAATCTAATCAAGTCGCATTTCAGCATCACATGGGGCTAAACGAGAGAGAGAGAGAGAGAGAGAGAGAGAGAGAGAGAGAGACAAAGAGAGACAGAGAGAGACATGAAAGAAGGACAACACTGCCCCCTTGCTGTGATACTGAACTCCGTAAACAATAAGCAGGCTTATTCATTACAGGAGCTCCCTTTGTTTAAAACTCACAAATCTCTGATTTCTATTCATGATAATGCAGTTTAAATATTGATTACTGTAGACATTTTATAGCTGAATAACTTGGAAATGCTGGCAGGTGTAATTTGACGGCTCTGTGTCTTTGTGTGTGTTTGTAGACACTTACTTTTTCCCAACAGAGGCACTTATTTACGATAAAGCCCTTTTATAATTTATTGGTTTCCGATGGGTTATTCGTTTCTTGAATCTCATCTTTAAAGGCAAAACTATTTCAGAGCTTTTACCTCAGCACGAGAGGTTTTTATCGCTTCTGTCTGTTTATTTGTTTGTTCATAAACTGGTCTTTATAATGTTGTTTTATAGATTTTGGATATGGATTTTGATTCTACAGCATTTTGGTGACCTGATGTTGTTTTTTGGAATGTGCTTTATTAATATAATTGATTTATTACGAGTGCTCTGCTGGAACATGATGCGTGCGTCTGAAATCGCATCCTGTTTTATCATTTTAGGCCAGACTTTTTTATTGCTTGTTCCTCGGATGTTCCTACTTAAGAATCGACTGAGGAGGCAGGAGGAAAAATTTTTTTTTTAAATCTTTATTTTTCAGCACTTTTCAATTTCTCGAGGACTATGTGGAATCAATAAAAGGAAGAAATAAAAATACATTTTTATTTTAAAATAAAATGTATTTAAATGAAATTAAAATGAATCTGGAAAAAAATGTAATGTACAGAGCAATACCGTTGGCTCTCCACCGTGGGGCGGAAAAAGGTTTTTTTTTTTATTTATTTATTTTTTTTTTCAACCATTGTTACTGCAGCGGATCTGCGAAATACCAAAAAAAAAAAGGAAGCTTTTTTTTGTATTTTTCAAATATGATCGTCGGCGGATTCGCGAAACAAGCAATAAAAAAATTCTGGCCTCAGTGTTCTGTTTAGGATATCAGCCAAAGTGTAGGGCTGGTCTGAATTCTCAGTGTATAGTTCACTTTCCTGTATAGTGCCCTACCCATAATGCACCATAAATACAGTGGACAGCAAATGTAATAGCGGTCCAACGTACCACGATGCATAGCGATTTCCTTCGACCTAATTAGACAAACATGCCACCGGACCGATGAATTTTGTGTACATGTTTTAGTGAAGTGTTTACGACGATTAAAGTCATGACAGAATACGTTAGAACGTGTACAGGTAGACTGAGCTGTCGATGTCACGGCCTGTTTATGTGACAAAAGGTCAAGTGCTGTCCCAATTCCATCGCTGTATGGTGTGTATCTAGTACAGGTGCTACGCTTATACAGGTCCTGAACCAGTACAGTCTTTAAACATTGAGGGTGTTTACATGTACTTAATATTCTGATACTTATGGGATTTCTGCGTTAATCTGATTATGCAAGTGGCCATGTCTGCAGCAAGCTCCGATCTATAAATCAAATCATGCAAATCTGTTAAAGAGAGCTGGATTTTAACTCAGTAGTCCAATTTCTCATAGCTGGTACACCAGGTATGCGATTTCAATCGGTTTTGGCAGTCTGCGCATGTGCGCATGGGGGAAAAAAACATAGTTGCCAGGTCTGCTTATTTACGTAGATTAGGTGGGGATTTTCTTGTGGGATCTGGCAAGCCTGGAATGAAATGCAGAATGTGCTTAACGGCCAGCGAACCTTTAAAAGGCAATGGACGTGCAAGTAGATAAAGAACTGGATTCTTAAATATAAAAAAAATTTCCTTTTATAACACACCACTCTGTGAAATTATTGCCTGGGTTGCAAAGTAGAAATATATAATAGAGATTATTTCCTGGGTTATGTAAACACGAAGCTTTCACATTAACTGATTACTCCAGTCCTTGATCGGATCAATTTTATGTGGTTATCGGATTATTAAGTGCATGTAAACACACTCGTTGTTTCCGGTGCCCCCCGTTTACTATGGTCCAGGTCACGATGTTCTGATAACACACATTAATACACACTGAGCAGAAACCATACTCTGAATTTTAAATTGTTTCGATCCGATAGATGGGCCGATACTCCCCCACACTGTCCCATGCTACATGAGGGAATCAGGAGTGCATGATAAGCATCACGATAATGACCTTTTTGTTTTTCACTTTTAACACATTATTTCATAAATGCCATGAGATATTCAAGACCTTATAATAAAATAAGATTTTAATATGATTTCTTTCCATCTGTAAACTAATGTAAGAGTTTTAAGTTGATTACGGTAGGATTCCCCGGTAGGTAGAGTTACCCGTACTGCTGGTATGAGGTTATGTACCGTGGAGGTTCCAAAAATGAGCAATTTTATTCCTAAGATCCCTTTATATATGAATTTAAGGTGAAATTGTGAGACTGACGAATGACGAATGCAAACCAAGGGCTAAATCCATGAGGGACCATCACCTGTTTAAACAGGGTCCAGACTATAAGGATGAGACGAGAACATGACAATTAATTTCATGTAGGTGGGAAGTTCCATTAGTAGCTTGATATGCATTAAGGGCTTGAGATGAGAGAAGCTAACATGCCATTTTGGCTTTCAGCCATCGTTATGACAAGTGGACAGAATGGTATCTGGCTCTCAAAACCCGAGCTAATGGAATCGTCTCAAGATCCAAATCACACACACACACACACACACACACCTCTCTTTCACTTTTCAGCATTCTAATGAATACATTGGTGCTGTCAGAGCTTCCCTCAGACGCCAGAAGGAAAAGAGACGCGTGGTAGAAATGGAAGACGAAGAGGTGTCCACCGATAAATGAAGCAGAAAAATGAAAATCGCGCTGATGGACAGCGGCGTGCTAGGCCACTGAGAAGGTGTCATTTACCTTAATTTGATTGTGTCTTGCCATGTCTATTAAAATGCCTTTTTTTCCCCACTACCTCCACCGTTGGCTCACAGCAGGTGCCTGTTCCTTCCACTGAACTGATTTGACATGACGCGACCTCTCGCTTTCTTTTTATTAACCTTACATTTCTCTCCATCACCGTCACTTCCCTGCAGCTACTGCTAGTCCGGAGAAGTCACTCAAACTTAGCCTGACCCAATCTGCAATGGGTTTGAAAAGCTTTGCTCGTGTGGCGAGAAGAACGTTGTGAGTTCAAATCCCACCTGCTGCTGAACCGGTGAAGCAAACCAGGAGTAAAGGGGCTATGAATGAGGTTCTAAAAGGTATGGTCATTTAAGGTTCATCAGAATGTCAATAAGTGCAGAATATAGACCCAGAGTGAACAGCCGGTGGATACAGTGGCAAGGAAAACTCAATGAGATGTACATTTACATTTACGGAATTTAGCAGACGCTCTTATCCAGAGCGACTTACAACTTATACAGTCTTACAATTCAAGCAATTGTGGGTTAAGGGCCTTGCTTAAGGACCCAACTGTGGCAGCTTGGCAGAGGTAGGATTGGAACCCAGGACCTTCAGGTCCAGAGTCCAGTGCCTTAACCGCTAGCCTACCACAGTCCACGTGTTAACCTAGTTAACCTAGCACGTGTCTTTGGGCTGTGGGAGGAAACCGGAGTACCCGGAGTAAACCCACACAGACACGGGGAGGACGTGCAGACCACACAGTGAAAGGACCCAGGCTGCTCCACCTTTCTTGCTGTGAGGCAGTGGTGCTACCATGAGAGTAAGATACTGAATCCAAATACAGAAAGCATAGGTTCACATACTTTTACCACTTACAGGTATGTGATATTAGATATAATATATTGGACTCCTTTGTTTAAATAATTTCTCTTTCTATATGTTTAGGACTTCTGATGAGTTTTAGGTGATCATTTTGCTGAAATTTGG
This sequence comes from Parotocinclus maculicauda, assembly GCA_034780255.1. Taxonomy (NCBI): domain Eukaryota; kingdom Metazoa; phylum Chordata; class Actinopteri; order Siluriformes; family Loricariidae; genus Parotocinclus; species Parotocinclus maculicauda. The sequence continues at coordinate 2,398 of JAUZSU010180891.1, read as the reverse complement.
AAAATGAATGCTGGTTAAAAATAACTGAATGGATGTTCAGCAGCACTGTTGGACAATCTTACACAATACTCAATACTCTATAGTGCAAAATGGGTTATTACACAATAATGAGATCCATACAACTATCCAACAGGATTTTTATGCAGTATTATGTATTTATGTTATTAGAAAATGTATTCACTAAAACTAAAAAATAAAACACAGATGGTACAATATAAGGAAATCTGTCTGCGGATCGTATAGGCAGAATCAGCAGTATGATTCATTTTCGCTTTTTTATAATATGCAGAATGTGGAGCACTTTGGAGCGGATAAGCAAATTTAAAGAACCATGACTGCGGGGTTGTTTTATAGATGTTATTTAATAAAACTGTTCCTGAATGTAATTTCGTCATTTATGCAATCAGTAACACTGCAAGTCAAAGACAAATTTTACAACAGGGAAAATAAAGTGCATTTAATTAAGATTCTGAATTTCTCAAGCCTAAGGACTCAAACGACAGGGTGTGACAGATATAATAAATAATCCTCAAATATCTTGTAATTCAGTCATGCTGTATCGTTGTCCTTTATTTAATTTTATCACTTTCTGTGGCTTTTATGCAAACAGTTGAGGGGCAAAAGGAACTAAATTAAATAATCCATTTTTAGGGGAGTCTGGGGACAATTTAAGTTGAATTGGAGCTAGCTACAACCCCAAACAGTTGTCTGCGTAAGGAAATGGAGAAGCACATCTTCAAAATGGCCATTAGGAAAGCTAAGCCACTATGGACGATCAAAAAATGCCTATAACTGTGATTTTTCAGTTTTCACTAAGTAGGCAATGACAACCCCAGTCCAAGTCAAGTCAGATTTATTTCTATAGCACTTTTTACAATAGAGCATTGTCTCAAAGCTTTACATCATTATATTATCCAAAAGGCCAATCCAAAATTAAACAAGCCTAGGCCAACAGTGGCAAGGCAAAACTCCTTGACTGATGTAAGGAAAAAACTTTGGGAGGACTAAGATTTAAAAATGAACCCATCTTTCTTAGGTGGCTTAGATGTCCACCCTAAGGAGGATGTGAGTCCTGTTTTGAGTATTGGTCCTCCCAAGGTTTGTTCTTTACATCATTCAAGAAGTTTTACCTTGCCACTGTTGGCCTAAGCCTAGAACCATTTAAATAGATCGATCATTTGCTAAATGCTGTAAATGTAAAAGCAAATCATTTATTTGTAAACGCTAACTATCTATGATGTATGATGATCCCTGCTGTCCTATAAAAAGGCTCTCAAACTACTTTTGGATAGTGTACCTCCTGGTGAGAGATAGTTGCTGCTAGAAATCTCATGTTCGACATTGAACATCAATTCCTCCAATCTAAGACAGAGATTGGTCATATGGGGCAAATCCAAACCTGCCCAATCATTTCTTCCCCTCATTGACAAAAAATAATTCACTAAGAAGGAGTTGTTGAAATCAAAGGACAGTTTCTATGTAGGGAAAAACTGTACAATTAAAAGCAGGCTCTATTACCCTGTTGGGCTGTCTGCAGCTTGGATACAAGATGAAATACAGATGGGCATGGAGGCAAACAGATTCAGTACACCATCCTACGGCACATTCATTGAAGCTGAACCTATATATTCTTGCAGAAGATGGTATCTCAACTGGTACCATTAATGCTCAATTGGTATCACTGCTATTAACACATCATAACAGCTAGGTTAGAATGGCAGGCGGTTTGTTCAAAACAACCATCCTGCTTCTCTCAGTCCAATGATACACCTCTGCTCAATGTCTATCTAGTGAGCAAAATGTCTTTGGGTGTGTCACAGAGGCATTTCTAGCCAAGAGGTGCAAAACCGAAAGGTAGCATCTGAGAGCCTTTTTATGGGTGACAAGGGAAGCACTTTTACACCCTCGTGTGGCAGGATGCAGTGCCAATATATAGTGTATAAATATACAGTTCAAGTCCATTAATTCATATAATGTCTTACACTGTGGAATTTCTGGCAGTTTTAAACAGATTCATTTAATTTCCATAGCTCCTGATGCAAAAATTTTACTCATTTTTTTTGGCACTCAAAATTGGAACGAATTAATGACAAGTACTGAGGTTGCCCTTTATTCATGAAAAAAACAATATGAAAACATTTATTCCGTGCTTTACTCTGTACTATAGAAATCTTGTCTTTGTATCTGTTGGAAATCCTGAAATACAAGTTTTTCAATAGTCCAATTTAATTTAATTCAAATGTATTCCTATAGCGCTTTTTACAACGCAGCATTGTCTCAAAGCAACTTTACATCTTATATTATCTTAAAATATATGGGGCTAATCCCAAGTTGAGCAAGCCTAGGGCGACAGTGGAAAGGAAAAACTCCCTGAAAGTAGAAGGAAGAAACCTTGGGA
>JAUZSU010180869.1:0-12575 GCA_034780255.1 Parotocinclus maculicauda | reverse complement strand
GATTACATCTGCCGATCACTTATTGGCTTTTTGTGTATGACCCTGGACTGTTTGTTGACGCTGATTCTGCCTGTCGATTACTCCAATAAATGCCAGTTTTGTCTCTATACGCTGCGTCTGGTTCCGTCATTTACCCGCTTACGTTACAGAGCTCAGTTAGTCAGTGCTAATGTTTAAATTCTTGTGTAAGAACAGAAGCTGGTCTACATGTTCAGATGCAAGTGGGCTCGATTATCAATTATTGACATTAGTTAATCGATTCATAATCTTTAACACCTGAATCACGATGTATCTAAAAAATGAATTTTCTACTAATTACCATAATTAAGTGTGCTGTTAGTATAAATTTGATGGCTGCTCTAACAAATTTGCCAGTTGACACTGAAAGTTGCCACTGACAGTTTTTTCTTGCTAACTGACCCCAAACTTGCCCAACCTTGCTTAACGTGGTGAAGGTCACACTGGGAGAGGTGAATTACAATAAACAGTTGGTGAAGACTGGAACAGTTAATTTATTGTAATACACTGCATATTCCCATGGGTCACAGAACTATTCCCGTTTTGGAATTGGCCATTGATGTGATTTGTCTGCATGGGTGTACGTAAGAGTGTGACTAACACACTGTGCTCAATGATTTTGACAGTGTGTTGGTGACATTAGGAAGCAGACCAAAATATCTGCAGGTTTTCACCTCACCACACGCTGTCACTAAGGCTCAGATTCCCACACTTGTTCAGCGAGATGGTGAGTCAGCAGAAGCACTGTTCGATAAAGTCTGTATGTGGGGGAGAAACTGATAGAGTGATGGAATGAATCAGAGGTAAAAAGAGAGTCATGAAAGAGAGGCAACAGCTATGACCAAAGTGTAATTACATAAAAAAAGTTTAGCCAACGACAGCATTTTAGAATTCAGAGAGAATGTGATTCATAAGTGTGACTTATTCATTTGCACTGAAGCAATAAAAGAACATAAGTTGAAATAACAGCCTTTACTTGATAAATATCTAATTATATATCAATTATAATATATAATATATAAATATTGCGTCCCTACTTCGCGGATTTTCATTTATCGCGGGTGGTCCTGGAACGTAACCCTCGGGATAAATGAAAATCCGTGAAGTAGGGACACTATATTTATTTAATTATTTATACACTATTTTAGCCATAGAACTTGCGGAACGTTTGGGTGGCATCATAGAGCTTGAATGAATTCAGTCAAAAACAGCAAACACAACAACGCATCACTTTTGCGATTTAGAACATTATGGTAAATGTTTGTTTGTTCTGTGAAACAGCAGGTTGACCAAAATGGCCACTGATCAGACATTACTATAGTCACATGTTATTTTAAACTACTGTAATGAAAATATAAAGGGTCTTTTCAATTTCATCTACAATAGAACAGGCACATAAACTTACGAGCATCATTCACAGCTTGTTCAAAAATAAGTAATACATACAAATCACGAGGTCTCTAAACACATCAACCGATACACCCTCATTGCCTCACTCACATCATTGGTTGCATCTTTATTAAAGTTGCAGTTGCACAAGCCACAAAAGGCTCTGTGTGCTAACTCAGCTAATGTTGTCTGTCATATCATTAACAATATAAAAATCATATATATACTGCTCACAAAAATGGGGGGATATTTCAGAATTAAATATCCAATGATGAAATATCCACTTATTTTTGTGAGCAGCAGATTATCTAATGATAACCCTGGAGCTCAGTCATGTGCAGTGAGAATGTACTCTGACGATGGGACCTGTACTGGTTTTGGTACTGATTTCCCTTTAAATCTCCAAGAAAAACATTGTAAATAGCAGAATAAAAACAAATGTTGGGCTCAATTGCACCTTGCTTGCACTTGAGATTTGACTGCACTAATAAATGTGTATTAGCAAAACTGAGCATTTAATTTATTATAGTTTAGATAAATATTACCCTCTGCAATGAGCAAACCCAATTGACCGTTATATGTTATTTACTAATTCTGATTTTTCCTGCTTTCACTTTCCATGATATGGAAATTCATTTATTCATTCATTCATTCATTATCTTCAGCGTAATCCACACGGGGTTCCGGGCCAGACGGCGCCACCCAGCAACTTTGGGCGCAAGGGCAGGAACAACCCTAGACAGGGCACCAATCCATCATAGGGCACACACACACACACACACACACAGTCATGCAAACAGTCACACACTAAGAGCCACTTTAGAGACACCAATTAACCTAACATGTATGTGTTTGGACTGTGGGAGGAAACCAGAGTACCAAGAGTAAACCCACACAGACACGGAGGACATGCAAACTCCACACAGAAAGGACCCAGGTCGCTCCACCCTAGGACTGAACCCGGGACCTTCTTGAAGCAGTGGTGCTACAGTCTGTACATTATCTGAAATAACAAGAAAATAGGGGTAAATTGAATCCAATTTAGACTGGTCAGCTATGAAAATTCTGATCTAATACCATATGATTGCAAAGTATGTTTTAATGTGATATTATAAATTATGACAAATAAACATGGTTCCCCCCCCCCCAAAAAAAAATTAATCATAAATATTTGACTTGTTGTTTAAAGCCATGGTGCGTTCAGAGAGCAGACTCATTTGACATATTTTCAAGTTTTATTATAAAAAGAGCACATACAAAAAGAATAATGTACAAGCATTGAAAGGAAACAAATTAAAAACAAAAAACAGTTTGGGTTTAGCAATGCCACTTTTAAAATCATTATTAGTAGTAGTAATAAATAAGGTACAAAACTTCCACCAAAACATAATTCTAACATTTCACACCATTTTTTTTTTACTTGACCAGACACCTATCAGCAGTCTCTTGAGCAGGATGTGCTATTGCTTTTATATAAATGATAAATACTCTAATTCTTCTGCTAGAAAATCCTCTAGTGGAAAAGAAACATACCCATAGCTTGACAGCATGTGGCACCCCTGTCACTGGCACCTTTTACTGATTTTTTTATTCAAATGCAAGCAGCAGCAAAACAATTATCCTCTGAAATATTAGTAGTAGAATAGTTTCACTTTTTATTTTAATTGTACACTTCTACTTTGTTGTGATATATTTGAACCTGAGTAAAACATGCATTTTAAAAATCACTTGTGCTTTATCGTACTCCGTTAATACTGACCCTGCACTACAGAATGCTGAAGTTCTCTGGCAGAGAGGGAGGGAAGGAAGGGGAACAGGACAAGGGGAGTGAGGAAGTGTCAGAATGCCACTGAGCAATGTAGAGGCAGGAAGAAGGATGGACAGGTAAAGATAAAGCAAGAAAATGATGGGTAAAATGGAGAGTGGTCAAAAAGAATGGCGCATAAGAGAGTACAGGTATACGCAGTTTACCGTCTGTCTAATCATCATCCGTTCGCTTTAACGACCGAGATCTTACGATTTAGAACAGGAATTAAAACCTGTCTTATAAACAGCTTAGGTCGCGTTTTATTGACAGAACCCTTGCGACATCTGCTGGCAGAAAATAGAATCGCACTCGAACGCAGAAAACATGGTAACGATCCTTTAGGTTTAGTTATTGGCAAAAGTTTCAAATTTAATAATTGATACAAAGAATTGAGGAATTACTGCATTTTATAGGACGGTGCCATTCTAAATGTTTTCATACTGTGTTTTACTTAATAGTATTTAAATAATATACTATGTTTGTTGATTTGGCATTAGTGGCCATCTCAGCGACACACACAAGCTTATATTTATACACAATTTGATCTCAAGACTAGTCATACACACACACACACACACACACACACAGAGACACACACAGAGAGACACACAAAGAGAGACACACAAAGAGAGACACACAAAGAGAGACACATCAATGCCAATCCAGAGCAATCAATTACCCTAACGTGCATGTTTTTGGACTGTGGGGGGAAACCAGAGTACCCGGAGTAAACCCACACAGACACGGGGAGGACATGCAAACTCCACACAGAAAGGACCCAGCCACTGTGCTGCCCGAAATACTATGTGCCAAGTACGTAAACTGGGCTATGACTATGGTCATGTCCGGTCGGTGTTCTTTTTCACAGAACGTAATGCAGACGATAAATGGCGCACACCTGTGTGGTAAAAAGGAAAAGAGATGTGGAGAGGACAAAAAGTAATGCGATGTATGAAAAAAAGAACACATATTAAAGATTGCCAGAGTGTTATAAAATATGCCAGTGAGAGGGTGGCCTAAGGAAACTAAGAGTGCAAACAGGACAGCGACTTAAAACCCAGAGCACTCGCACTCCGCCACCATAACTGGTCAATCAGCAAGCGGAATGTCAGAGAGTTCACAGCACCAAGGAAAAACACGTACAAACACGACCACCCGCATGCGAAAAGCATTCCTGCAAAACCAACGCAAATGTGAGGTAAGAGTCTTACGCCATTTTTGTGTTGTCTCTAAATAAATACGATATGAAAAAAATGAAAAAAAAATATACAAAATTAAATATGTACCCACAATATCTACAGTTAGTAATAAATTATGATTGTTAAATACTTAAGGCATTTCAATGGACAAAAACCCTGTGTAAACTATCAACGCGAGCCAACATCCACCAATCAGCACAAGAGACAGAGGAGCTGGAGAGGACAAGATTGCATTAAACGTAAAAATGAATGTGTGGATGTGTGAGTATTGTACTCTGAAATTAAGTGTGTGCAATGTATAAAAGTTCCTTGTATATTTTTAGCCTAACTATTGTGTGTGGATGTGTGTGATTTTGCTTAGATTTTGTGTAAAGTTCTTAGTCATCCTTATTATGCGTAAAATTCAAAGTTTTAAATAAAGATTTAAAGTGTAATGATGTGTTTACACAGGGTATATGGAAAGTTAGAAGTATCCTGTAAGTTAAGTTGCTGTTTCTGAGTGTGCTTTACATTTGGTTATACGCAGAGGCTGTGTAAACTTCAGTGAATGCAGAATGTGTGTAAAGTTTTGTATCTTCACTGAAGGTATGTAAAATTTCTGCTGTTTGTATCTAAAGTTTGGAGTTCTGCTAAGTGTGTTTTAGGTATTAAGCGTAATTCAGATTTGTAACAGTTCAGAATTCCACAGAGCAAATAGAAAGTTTGGAGCTCCTTTAAATGTGCATAAAACCTACAGTGTAGAACATGGAGTCCGTGTAAAGTTTGGCTTCTACAAGTGTGTGTAATATCTAGGGTTATGCTTTATGTGTGTAAAGTTCAGAGTCCTGCTGAATGTGCTTCACATTTACAGTTACGAGTCTGTGTAAAGCTCAGTGTTATGTAGAATGGATGTAAAGTTTGGGATCTCCACTGAAGGTATGTAAAGTTAGATTTTGTACGGTGTGTTTGTAAAGTTGTGGAGTTCTGCTGAGTAGATTTTAAGTTCAGTTTAATTCTGATTGTAAACAGAGTATGCAAAGTTTAATGTGTTGAAAATCTAAAGTGTTTATTTAAAATTCAGAGTTATGTGAATTGTGTGTTGTGTAAATCCAGTGTTAGACTGGGAGTATGTAAGGTTTGGAGTTCCAAGAGTGTGTGTAAAACTATTTCTAATTATGTTTGTGTATATAAAGTTCTGAGTTCTGCTGACTGTGCTGTACATTTCAATTTATGCAGAGTCTGTGTAAAGTTCAGTGTTACGTTAAGTATGTAAAGTTTTGATATTCTGTTATGTTTTAGGTTCTGTATAACCCTGATTATGCAACATTGTGTGTAAAGTTCAGAGTAAAGTACATGTTACAGTACAAGTTATGCTTTGTTTATGTAACGCTTATGCGCTGCTCACAAAATGTGTATATAAAAAATGTTATTAAATGAAATATCCCCTCATTTTTGTGAGCAGCACAGTTCTGTGGAGTGTGCATAAAGCGCTAAGTGCATGTACAATTCAGCGCCATGTTTGTAAAGGTTGGCGTTTCACTGAGAATGTTCAGAGCAATCCTGAGCGTTTGTAAAGTTTAGTGCCTGTGCACTTTTAAAGCAATGTGAATTCTGGAATTCTACTGAATATATAGATGTTAGGCTTGGTGTATGTAGTGCAGATGTTAGAATTTTGCTAAGTAATAAGTGCCAGTGAATTTGAAGTTTGAGGTTGACGTTCTGGCTGAGTGTACATACATTTTGGGATGTAAAGTCCAGAATTATGTTTAATGTTCAGAATTTGATTGAGTGCATATACATGTAATTTACACTAAATGACCACAATACATGATTACGTTAGTGAAAAATGTAGTTCGTGAAGTGTACATTTTTTTATAGAAAAAGGTAGGTCTAAAATAGGTCTGTTAAGATACTGAGCTACATTCCTCCAAGAAAAAAAGAAAACACAAAATTTAGCAATGCTCAGCGCTCTCAATCTCTCCCCTCAGCTCACGTGCCATTGGTGGATACTCTGCCATCACAGCACATTCTAAAACAGTTGATCTAGCAATACAGCATAGCAACCGACATAGCAACCAGCATAGCAACCAGCATAGCAACCACGAGGGGAGACCCGTCACGCACAACAAAAACACGCACAGTTTTACGCACAAGCTCCCCCCCAAAAACACTGCATGTTTAAATACCAATAATAAATAGATTAACCATGGCAATAAAGCACCGGAGAGAGTCTCGGCGCTGTAGCTACGCTCACGTGTGCTTCTTCAGTAGGCATTTAGAAAATATCATGGCAGGGTTTCATTTACACACACACACACACACACACACACACACGCTACATCAGTCTGTTAGTGGTATGATTTATCACAGCTTAAAGGGGCTACTTTACACTCATGCAGAATTTTACACAGACGCACTCACGCATACATACGCATACATACACACACACCTTCAGCCCAGACACAGGAGCATGCAGCTACTACGCCAGTGTGTCCCATCCCCTATCTACACCTCCACCAATCTCCCCTCATCTCACAACCACTTGGACCAAAGACATTTCTGTACCACTTTGATAAATTGTTGTATTTGTTTGTTTGTTGTTTTTGCTTGTTTTGTTGCTTTTTGGCATTGTACAAGAAAATTAGTGCACTAACTACTCCCTATGATCATTACCAGGTAAGCACACACAATGCAGTCCAGTGCATACACGCCGACTGAAATGGCTGTGGTATGAAAACCCACACACTCACACACACACACACACGCAGACACACACACACACACACACACACACACGCAGACACACTTTAAAGCAGCATAATGTAGCGCTGTCTCGAGCACTGTGCGTGCGTTAAGCTAGTGCATGTGTGGTGTCAAAAAGCTAAGACTGTAAACCCTGACTAGAGCATGTGGACAGTCTTGTTAGGAGCTTGGCTTCAAAAAGACACACAGATGCACTATAATGCTACTGATACACGCCATACTCCTGTTATTCAAGCGTGTGTGAGAGAGAGAGAGAGGGAGTAAGAAAGACAGCAGGTGTAAAGTTTTTGTGTGTAAGATAAGTGAGTTTGTTTTACATGTGAGGGAGAGTCGCTTAAAGTTGCAGTATGTAACTTTTGTGTTTGGCGGCCACTCTGGTGAACACTGGTACTACAAGCAATTTAGTGGCAGCAAACGTGTTACCACAGCTTGCTAGAGAACAAGCATTCTGTTTAGAAAATGTGTTTAGTTTTGACTCAATCAAGTTAATTTTTAAAACAACCATAAGTTATACACTGCATCTTTAAATGATATGCACAACACAGGGGGGTCTATTTTGATTTAGAGTTTATACATGTGGTTAATTTCATTTCTCAGATTTGAACCATGTGCTTTAGAACTGTTGTTTTCGTGTGTTTTATGTTGTATGTGTGTGTGTGTGTGTGTGTGTGTATGTGTGTGGGTGTGCGTGTGTGCGCGTGCATGCGTGTTTCAGCTCTCGGACGTGAGCTGTGTTTGGATATCCACTCTGCAGATTGGACACTTTCTGCTGGTGGCCAACCACTGATCGACACACAGCTGGTGGAAGAGGTGCATGCAGGGTAATCGCCTGGAGAGGGAGAACAAGAGAAAGGGTTCATATATAAATAAAACTGCATTCATATCTAACGGTATTATTATTTATCTTTAATGAACATGTGTACATTAACGTGTTTTGTATTGGTGCTACTGACTGTAGTTTAGGAACTTCATATCAAACTGTCCTACCTGACATCTTCTCCATCCTCCAGCATCGAAAGACAGATGGTGCATTTCTCGTCCACGTCGGACTCTTCCTCTTCGTCATACAGCTTCATGTCCAATGGCTTCCGCTGCAAAATAAAGAGAGAAAAGGATTCAAATTCACCATAAGCTCAAATTCAGCTAGTGGGAGTAACAATGTTTAACTGTATTTATAATTATATTGTGTAATAGTTCCAGTGCATACGTGTGTGTGTGTGTGTGTGCGTGCGTGTGTGTGCACTTATATGTACCTTCTTGTACTTGTGAGGGAAGGTGAACCTTTCAATGGTAGTCTGAATGGCTCCTCGGCTCACGGTGCCCAAGCGATCCTCCAGCTGAAGCAGCTCCTAGTAGATACACACATGCAATACATAAGTGTTAACGACAATGATTTTGTGCACATTTTGCTATTCTTCACAAAGTAATGTGATTTTATTGTTTCTCATTTATGATTTATTATTCATCTTTTCTGGTCATTTTATTTTACAAAAACTTTTCTTTTTAAAATCAGCAAGTCAAAAGTTATTTTTTTAGGTCACTTTTTTTAAGCTACAATAATTTTATACCAAAGTAGAGTCCTTATAATGATTTTGTGTGTGTGTGTGTGTGTGTGTGTGTGTGTGTGTGTGTGTGTGTGTGTGGTTACCTCATAACTCTCTCGTACAGCAGAAGCATGCCGACTAGGGTTTAAACTCTGCAAAGCCAGCAGATGCAGCTGAGGATATGGATAATTCCTTACCTCATGGACAACCTACAAACATACACACATTCCACACTTTTAGTATTTCTGAATTTATCAGTATGTGCATGTGTGTGTGTATATATATATATATATATATAGATAGATAGATAGATAGATAGATATCTCACACACACACGTACATTTTTTCAATGGTTGGTTGGTGGGGTTTAACGCCACTTCAGCTAGTCTTATCTGGAATGTTGTCTACAGTTATCTTGTCCTTAAATGTGGGCTCTTAGTTTAGTAATAGTCAAAAAATTTAGTTCTTTATTTGCTTTATCCTTGTTGAAAATGTCAGTTAGTGTATTTGATATCTGTACTTTTTATTTCATAGGTAGGTATTTTGGGTATTCAACTAATAGGTGTAGTAACTAAGTGATAGTTTTTCTGTATTCCTCACATTGGGGGAAATAAAAAGGAGAAATCTTTTCAGTGAAATATCCACATATTTTTGTACACACACACACAAACAAACAAAAACACAAACAGATTATTGCAACTTAAATACACTCAATAGGCAACCAATGTGTGCTTCTTTGAATTGCCCTCACTTATGTTAGCCACACAGTTACATTCAGGTACATTCAGTTTCACTAATAAAATCCACAGTGCCATCTATTCCCACTAATTTCAATTAGCCATTTGAAATCAAAGATCACACGTGTGCCCCCTGTGTTCAGAGACTGCAATCTATTTCAGATAGACCCCAGAAAATGTCCTAGAGTCAAAAATATTAATTGCAGTGTGCTGTATTTTTATACAACACCTTGTATTAAGTTTATGCTCAATAAAGAAGACATTGAGACATAAATATACTTAGGTGAAAGTGACAATTTATCAATAATACTCGGGTACAAAGAAGTGTTGTATTTGTGTCATTGTTTATGTGGTTTTTATTTAGGGCAGCACGGTGGCTCGGTGGGTAACACCGCTGCCTCACAGCAAGAAGGTCCCGGGTTTAATCCCAGGTTACAGTGGCCTGGGTCCTTTCTGTCTGAAGTCTGCATGTCCTACCTGTGTCTGTGTGGGTTTACTCTGGGTACTCTGGTTTCCTCCCACAGTCCAAAGAAATGCGTGTTAGGTTAATTGGAATTTCTAAAAAAAGTGGCCCTTGGGTGACTGTGTGCGCCCTTTAGCCCAGAGTTGCTGGGTGGGAACCAGATGACTCACAACCCCATGTGGATTAAGCAGAAGATAATGAATGGATGGATATATTTTACTTTGCTAATAGCATCAGTGCAGAGCAGTAATGCTCATGGTTATCTCAAGACTAGTCCCATATATACACATTCAAGTCAACGTCAAGTTAGAGCAATCAGTTAACCTAACACACGTCTTTGAACTGTGGGAGAAAAGCAGAATACTCAGAGTAAACCCACAGACATGTTGTATTTGTGTCACAGACCTCAAAAATATCAGCATATCTAGCAATTTTACACTGGTCTGAACTTGTTTCAAGAAAAATGAGAAATTAAAATGTGTAGCAACTTAACTGATTGACAGTGAATGCATATTGAATATCAAAATGTAAGAGCATACTTTTGTGCTTGCTTGCTTTTAGAAATGTAATTAATTGTTGTCAAAGTAACTATTACAATTTAGTAAATGAAGAAGTGTAACCAAGCCTCAGCTTTAGCCAGGCACGGCTCAGATTTGTCCAAATGTAGAAATTGCTATAGTAACCTAACTGGGTTTAAGTTTGACCTCCTTTCTGGAACCAAAATTGAAAAAAAAGAGTCTCAAAAAGCTTATCGAGTTCGAATTTGCTTTGTGGAATATACCCTTAATCTTTCTCATGCACACACAAACAATACTCACCACTTGTGTGGAGGAAGTGTTTCTAGGAAAGTGATGCATTCTGGGAGAGGCCAAGTAATGCTGGTAGGGTTGTGGAATCTGTTGCAGAGGGTACTGATGAGACAAACCTGCGTCCACGCTCAGATCCCTAACACAAACAACACCAGACAATGTGTTTATCTAAGATCTAAGTATCCCTAATGTGTCTAACTATTAAATTATTATTGCTGGATTAGGAACACACATCAACAATTTATTCAACTCCAGCAATATAGTGTTTAAAGATTATAAAATGAATTTAAGACAAATTGTGTATATGCACTATACAGTATAGACAAAAGCTTTTTAGACACTCAAATTATTACATTTTAAAAAATGGGACTTAGTATGGATCTTGCCCCACCTTTGGTCTTTGAAAAGGGCTTTCACTTGGCTTTCCAACACTAGGTCAGCTTCTGATGTTAGACAATAAGCCATAAATCACTTTTGGCATTTGAGTGCATTTTCAATGTATCTGCTGGAGTTGGGTTGAGGTTCAAGGTTCTGTTCAAGCCAGCAAGTTATCAATCAAAGCCAGCAAGGACAGCAAGGAAGAAACTTGAACTGCCTTGTCGGAAGCAGAAATCTAAAAATTTGTCTGATTGAGAGTCACTGGAATGTTCAATACAACCCATTCCCCTCCCACGGTTTGTCTATGGAGAATCCAGGAATAAAATATAAAGTATGTGTGTTGCTGAAATAGCAAAGCTCAATAAAAGGGGTGTTCTCAAACTTTTGTCTATATAGCATAGCTTAGATTCTAACTTTATACCTAAAAGTAGTTCTAACAAGCCATGTGTAAATAATGACCCGCTGCTGTGAAACTGATTCACTATACAGATCATAATTCTCTAATAGTGGGCCTGTGGTGGCCTCTACACTCTGATGTACAGGGAAGAACAGTGCACAAGGCATCGGGTGGACAACAGTAAGTGACTGTATTTAGATGGCCAGGGATTCAAAGTGCGTTTGTGTGCAACACTCACCAGTCTGTGCCCTCTGCCAGGTATCTGGGCTGTTGTGTGATTGGCTGAGGGATGTGAAGGGGCGGGGAATACTCATATCCTGGGCGTAACCGGTGTGTGTTGAGAGGAACGCGCTCTTGTGTACGTCTGGCGAAATAATAAAAAAAAGGACATTTTACACACATGACTGCAATTGTTTGTGTGAATGCATGAATGTGCCAACATTTTAACTCTGATTAGTCTTAACTACTAAACAAACACTGAATAGTGTGTGGATCTATAGATACCCACACTACATTTTGCATACATTTTGTGTATGGACACATTTGTACTAGAGGCTGACATTTTTTCAGGAATCCCACGGGTCACGTGATTTCCGCGGGATTCCTGCGGGATGGGACTCAACTTAATTACTACTCACGTGATTGGGACGGTACAGGATAAAAAAATTTAACGGGAGCGGGAACCAATAAATAAGACAAAATACAACCATAGAATAAGCACCGCCATTTTGTCGGTTTTTTTTCTTTTAAGAAACCTACAGTAACACAATTTTAAAGAACTACACGGCCTAGAAGCCACCGGTGCCTCCGGCCACAGCTTCCCGCCAGAATTCATAGAACAGCAGCAATAAAGGGAATAAACACAAGGGCTGTGTCCGAAATCGCATACTTCCATGCTATACAGTACGCGAAAGCAGTAGGCGAGAGCATGTAGTGTGTCCAAATACAAAGTATGCGATTTCGGAGGCAGCCAAGCTCAGAAACTGATGTTGTAAAATTTATTAGCAACGCAAAGTCAGAAGTAACGACTGATCTATAAAGCATGAAGCCCTTTTTTCTTTATACAAAACTCAGGCACAGTATGTGAAGTGT
>JAUZSU010180858.1:0-12576 GCA_034780255.1 Parotocinclus maculicauda | reverse complement strand
GAGTAAAAAGAAACGAAGTGTCACCGGAACCTAGCAGAGCCAGCATGTTCTCCATTAGTTCTGAGGGTTTATTATCCACCAATCCGTTTAGGGGCAAAAGGCGATCAGCCCGCTCCTCGTCCGAAAGCTAATAGATCCGAAGCAGGTTCTCCTTTAGCGCTCCGTACTTGTTAGCCGACGGCGGGTCCCGGAGCAGCCCCATTAGCCGGCAGGTGGAAACCGAATCCAGCGCTGCGACGACATGGAAATACTTAGTGTCGTCCGAGGTGATTCCGCGGAGGTGAAACTGGGCTTCCACATGCTGGAACCAAGGCTCCGGATCATGCTGCCAAAACTCCGGGAGCTTGACCGTGGCCGTAAAAACAGCGGGAGACGCGGCTGCGGCCGCAGCCGGCAAGCTGTCATCAGCAACAGACATGTTCTTTATCGGGGTCACCAATGTAGGAGCCGGATAAAAAAGGAGACACGGATCAGGATATAACTTCTTAGCTTTATTCTGCTTCAGCAAGCTATATCTCTCAACGAACGTTTTATCCGAGCGGGAAAAATCATAACCGTTCCCGCTAAACTCTTAAACCCTCCTCCTTTGCGGTTCTGATCTCCAATCAGAGCTCAGGGCATTCTGGAGTGAAAACCAAATATGTGTCCACCACACAACAAGTTTTTTACACCTTGATTTTGGGATTCCCTGCCATTCTTCCTTGGAGATTCTCTCCAGTTCTGTCAGGTTGGATGGTGAACGTTGGTAGGACAGCCATTTTCATGTCTCTCCAGAGATTCGGTTTAGGTCAGGGCTCTGACTGCCAGTCAAGAATGGTCACAGAGTTGTTCCGAAGCCACTCCTTTGTTATTTTAACTGTGTGTTTAGGGTCTTGTCTTGTTGAAAGATGAACCTTCTGCCCAGTCTGAGGTTTTCTTCCAGGATATGTCAGTACTTGACAGCATTCATCTTTCCCTTAATTGCAACCAGTCATCCTGTAGCTCTGCAGCTGAAAAACACCCGCATAGCATGATGCTGCCACCACCATGTTTTACTGTTTGGGTTGTATAGGGCAGGTGATGAGCAGTGCCTGTTTTTTTTTCACACATACTGCTTATACTTAACGCCAAAAAGTTCAATCTTCGTCTCATCAGACCAGAGAATCTTATTTATCATAGTCTGGGAGTCTTTCATGTGTTTTTTTGCAAACCCTATGTGAGCTTTCATATGTCTTGCACTGAGGAAAGGCTTCTGTTGGGCCATGATGCCAGAGAACTTATCTTACTTATGACCATCTGATATTTCAGTTTTTCTTTTTTAATAAATGTACAAACATTTCTACGTGTTTTTTTTCTGTCAAGATGGTATGCTGAGTGTATATTATTGAGAAATAAAATGAACTTTTTCAATGGCTGTAATGAAACAAAGAGTGAAAACTTTAAAGGGGTTTGAATACGTTCCGTATCCACTGTATAAATGTCACCAACTTGTGTGACACAGTCCCTAAATTGGCAACTTTGGAACTAAGAGTGGCAGCTTGGCAGAACTGAAATTTAAACACATAACAATTACAATTAATAGTTCAGAATTGTAACCACTAAGTCACAGTTTATTATGCATAGTTAGACATTATGTACTAATCAGGTGATAACTTTTTCAGGCATAAAAGCCAAAGGCTGTTGAAATGTTTTAAGTAATTTAAATTTGAACATATGCAATTTGTAATCCACCATAGGGCAGTGGTGGTTCAGTGTTTAGTGTAGTCTAATATTTAGTCTCTAGCTGCTACTATCATTAAGTAATCCAATGCTTGGATTGAACCATGTAAGATTTGATGTGTTATAAGTCACTCTGGACTGAAGAATCAACTAAATGCTGTAAATGTTGCTGGGTCTGGGTTCAATTTCCACATTCCTCAGTGTGTTTATGGGACAATGTGAGAAAATGGTGCCTTGTCCATCTTACATGCACTCTGAAAATTCCAGTTTTAGCTTCAGAATCTCCCTTAGACCCTGACCAGGAAATGTAAAGAGGGGAATTTAATGATTTATATTGATATTTATGATATATCAACACTTTAATTTATTAATTGAATAAAATTTCAAGAAATGTTTACATCATTAAAGATTTGACTGTGTAAGGACAATTGCAAGTTTTCTCATGAAGTAGATTTAAACATGAAGTATATGTTGACTTATTAGAGTGTCTTTCCGCATTGTGAAGGTCAATTTTATATCTCCTATAAATGTGGTCCTGTCTATGCATGTCCTTGTTCTTACTCAATGTGCCACATGGTACTAGATCATGAGCTTCCCACCAAGAGGGGGCTTGATCTGTGTTCTGTGTTGGGCATGGGGGATCAATATGATGCAATTTACTATTCCCTAGTTGAGCTAGCAGCTCTAGCACTCTTTTCTGACTGCTTGGAGACTGAGTGGTGTTCCAGTGCTTTGATCTTCACTGTGCGATTCCAAGAAATTTCACTTTTCCCTAGTAAAGTCAAATCAGATTTATTTATATAGTGCTTTCAACAATGGAAAAATGTCTCAAAGCTCAATGTTCACAAATAATTGAGCTAGCCTAGGGCAACAGTGGAAAATAAAATTGACCCAACCTCCTTGGGCAGCCTATGTACACACACTAGGCACTTTTTTGGTGCACCTGTTCACCTGCAATGTAAATATTTAATCAACTAATCACATGGCAGCATTTCGTTTTATTTAGGCATGTAGGCGTGGTCAAGATTACTTGCCAAGCATCATAATGGGGTGGAACAATGATTTAAGTGACTTTGAATGTACTAGACAGACTGGTGTAAGTATTTCAGAAATTGCTCTGATCTACTCAGATTTTCAGGCACAGCCATCTTTATGTTTTACTGAGGAAAACAAGAAACAAAAAAATATCAGCTGACCAGCAGTTATCTGAACAAAAAAAATTTGTTGCAAGAGGTCAAATAAGAATGGCAGACTGGTTCAAGATGATAGAAAGGTAACAGTGCGCAAAAAAGCATCTCTGAACACACAACACTTCAATATTTGAAGCAGATGGGTTATAGCAGCTGAAGATCACACTTTCATCACTCCTGCCAGCTAAGAACAGAAAACTAAGTCCACAATCCACACAGGCTCACCAAAATTCCACAACAGAAAATTGAATAAACACTGTCTGGTGTAATAAGTCTTGATTTCTGCTGCGACATTCAAATGGTCAGAACTGTATTTTCTAAAAGGTATATAACACTGTATTTGAGTGCAGTTTGTCACCAATGGTAATAGGAAATACCTTTTGAAGTTCATTCATGCCCATGTGCTCAATGTGTTTATCTTTATGAGTACAGGATGTCAATAATAACAAAAACATATACAAATACCCTTACTCAAATATTCACAAACACCAAAGACTAATCTTGTATTCGCTATAAGTTGTACTCGCCATTAAATATACCGCAGTTCACAAAAAAGAGGTGAGGTGCACCATTACTAAAGGGACAAACAACCAAGAGAAGTTATTCACAGATGGTCTTGAACTGTGAATCATTTACTTATCACCTTTGCCCAAATATTAATTACTATGGTGTGGGCTTATAAAGTTTGCATTTGCTACCATTTTGCTATTTCCAGCATGGACTCTGCCCAACCTTGTCAAAGCACTGTGTGGAGAAGGCATGTAATGAATAATATACCAGAGGACTAACAGCGGGGTAATTACAGGATAATGAATGCACCTGCGTTTTGCCCGCAGTGTCAGCAAAAGAAAAAAAAACCTGGCAGTATGTTGAAAATCACTGCTGCTGCTGCTCCCCAGAGTGCTCTCACTCTCACACAGTCTGAGGACAGCAGAAAAGACTGAAGGCCTTTACACATCTCTAGGAAAGTGAGAGAGGGCCTGCAGGGACTGCCACAATGGATTCGTCCTGAGTGCTAAATGTCAAAACAAACCACTTGAGCATGTCAAAACAGGAGTGTGCTCTGTGTTTTTCTGAGTAGTTGTTTTAAAGTTGACATATGTCAAGCAGAAAAGATGGCATGTCAGATACTTTATCTTTTCAAATTGATCAAAATTGGTATTAACCATGATGGTATGCAGCTGTCAAAAATTGATTATAATAGTTATAGTATAATATTAATTCTCAATAATAATTGATAATATATGCTTTCATTTGCATCTGAACAATTTGTAATATATCACAAATTGACCGTAAATATGATAAGTTGCTTACACAAGTACTTTCTGTATACTACAAATCAATGACATATAAGTATTATGTATTTGTATATAGTTGTTCTGTAAAAAGGCCTGTGACAGTTGGAGGCCATGATGAAGAGCAGTCAATGCACACATGCAAAGGCCCTAACTTGTGTCTAATAAAACAAATGCAATATAAAAATGGCAAAATTTTATGAGGTGTTGAGTCTTCAGCACACACAGCACATGATAAAATTGATTTTATTGTGTTTAATTACAGATCAAACTACAGTATGTAGTTTTTCAGTACAATCAGTTCTTGCTAAGTCGTAATATTTAGTTCAGAAAACCTGTATCACTCTGTTTCACTAGGCCAACAACACCTGGCACTACAAACAACCCTGAAGACAACCCTCACAAAAACTATATACAACCATCATTCAAAATCCAGGTCCATATGCAAAGGTCACTCACAAGTATGCAAAATCTTACAGAAGTGGAGGCTGTATACAAGAGAAGCAAATTGTCCAAAGCAAGTGGTACGTACAAGCTTTCAAAATGAGGTTTAAAATTAAGGCACATCAATAGCTTAAACGGAGACTCTCTCCTCTATAAAGAAGCAAACTTTAAATGAGGATCAAAGTGTTTAGAACAATAATTGTTCAGAGCAAATTTTTAAACAAGTTGTAAATAAACATGCAAAGCACAACACTAACACTCCCATGTCCAGAATCCAAAACACACAGAAGATGCTCATGAGACATACAAATATCTGACACACTAAGGATAAATTAAATGTTTTGGGGGTCTATTGCCTATTTAACTGTAGCTACTATATCTTACAGTGCTGACGTATACAAGTGTATTTTATCCTGAAAACCTTTATCCTTCAAACAGTTGATAATTTTACAATAGTCACATTCTTTGCACCATAAAGGGCAGAAACATCAGCTTACAGTTAACATTTCACACTTAAGGCCAATTTCCAGAATCTTGATTTACATGATGTAAAAAGTATGTTTTGCTTTAAAGGAAAAATACATTTTGCACTACTATCTGTTACTACTGCACATTCATATTACTACAAATTGTACAAAATAAACTGTATTTTAAATAAGCCTACAAAATACTGCCAATATAACATTTTAGTGTACTAGCACATGCAAATCACAGTAATGAATTTTCTTTTTGATTGTGTGCCTCTGAAGGAAGTCTTGAATATAGCTGCTAGAAGCAGCTTTTCAGGTTACCCCGCCACTGGGAGATGTTACACCTTGGACTGATTATACCAAATATGTCATAAATGAAAATAAAAAGGGGACAACTTAAAAGAGAACTGAAGAATACCTCAGATGGGATTAAGTCATGGAGTTAAATAATGCTAAGCTGTATGAGATGGCTTGACTCATTCTAGAGGTGCTACAGATTTGCCTGTGGTGCTCTCAGTACTGAGCCAACACAAACATAAATAATGCCATAAAAATAGACTTTTCTGAAAATTGAGTGGCACATGATATACAATAAGAGTGAAAACGAAGTAATAAGTCAATTTTTATTGCCTATTAGTTCATGCATGAAGTGTAAAGATTTTTAGAATTTTATTGCCATTAACAAATTGTTTATGTATTAAACACCTCTTAAAATCAAGAATCCAAGAGTAGCGTTCATAACCTATAAGGCATATGCACTGTATTATATATTTCTATAAATAAAGTAATGTCTCAAAAATGTAACTGCAACTTGTCTGCATTTTAATACTTTTATATTGTGATCCCCTTGTGCAGTAACTGCAATTAAATGTTTTCAGTAACTGTTGATCAGTCCTACATATTGGCTTGCACCTTTGGGAGATATCCTGACCTAGCTGCTGCAAAACAGGCAAAAAAAAAAAAACAAGAAAAATGTAATACTAGCACTTCTTTGTTTCACAAATGCAGTATTTGTCTTTCTCCAAACATAACACTTCTCACAACCAATTGTTCTCCTGATGCTGGACTTATGAACATTTACATTAACCAATGTGAAAGTGGCTTAAGTTGCTAAGAAGTTACCTGGAGCTCCTTTGTAACATTGTGATTATCATGTCTTGCAGTTGGATTGATCTTTGTTACTCGACTATATCTTGAATTTCCTCAATTTGTTCTCAATTTGTGGATTGGTTGAGTCCAAACTCTTTTTAGATGGTTTTATAATGTTTAAGAAAGCTCTTTTGTCTATTCCATGATACACTCTGGATAAGGGTGTCTGCTAAACCTAAAAAATGTAGAGAAGTAGACTTGTATAGATCTCTATTCTTTAAATACAACATGGTGCCCACTCACACCTGGTTGTCATCCCACCTTCGAATTAACTGGTAATCCTAGAGGTTCACATACTTTTGCCACTCACTGACATGTAACATTAGATAATTTTCCTCAGTAAATAATCCAAGCATGATATTTTTGTCTCGTTTATTTAGCTGGGACCTCTTTATCTACTATAAAATAGGACTTGTGTGATTTTGTTAGGAGTTTTATTGATGCTGTATATCATTAAATCATTAAAATTTTCAAGCACCACTGTAAGATACTAGACTATTGAACAAAAGCTTGAGGGTTTAAATGTTAGCAGTACAAAGCCGGGTCATTTTGTATCAGATGTATGACCCCTGATGACAAAATTAGCTTTTTAGAAGATCTATATATGTACACACCGGTATACATATATTATATATATATATATGAAAGAAGAGGAAATATACATATGGTCAAATCTTGGAAGCCGGCGTATGGAAAAAATTGATGCTGAAAAGAAGTTGTATATTACAAGATAAAGATAAAAAAAATACTGTAGCTCAAAATTGTACTTAAAATTATTCTGAAAGAAAGTTTTAGAATTCCATTTACACTACCCTAATTTCTAAAAGCTTACTAAAAACAGGGGGAGATCTCAATACTATTACTAAAAACTGTATGTAGCATTCAAAGTTATACATCTTACAATAGATATTTAAAATATTTATTTTTAACAAAAATCTATTATTGTATGGAGCCTCGTAATTTCTTCTGTGGAACACTTTGGTTCTGTGCTGCAATGCATAGAGTATGGGAATCAGTCGCAAATTCTGTAGAACTGCAACGGAAGCTCAGCTTCACCCAAAATGTTAGAATTCAAATGGTCAAATATCTACAGTTGTGTTAACATTTCATTGACTGCAAATGCATTGTAACATGTTAATCTCGAAGACGAGTTAATTCAAAATCAGTTACTTTTCACAAATGACTCGATTTTGTTAACTTCTCATACATTACCGCTATGGAAATTTCAGTGCCATAGATTTCAGGAAATAGTTTTCTTATACAGTCTATGGTCAAATACATTTGCCAATATAAGCTAAGCAACTATTCACTTTAATAGGATTGCATGGAACAGTTTCTCTTCATTGTCACATTAGATAAATGTCACGATTTGTTCGCTCAGCATTTCTGGAGTGAATGAAGATGTGTTCTTACCTCGGTTTGTTCTGGATGCTAATTTTCTGCATGATGACTGAAGGATCAGTCAAAAGGCTGAATCCTGTTTTGATTGACAGCTGCTTTGAGATGTACACTGTCACTAATCATTGGCAGCTCAGTCCCGGATTTTGCAATCCATTTCTTGGTATTTGCTTGGCAAAATTAATTGACAATTTACAATGTTCATGTCTTACACTGTAAATAAAACACACTCATATGATTTTCTTGTTTGAGTTTAATATCGTTTTGCTAGTTCGTTGGTGAACAGTGTAATGCTTCAGCTGTACAAACTATTATAGCTACATCTGCAGGTGTAGTAAGCATTTTTTCTGTTTAAAAAGGCTTAAGTCTTACACCTGCAACACAATTGGCCAGGGCCGTCTAAGCATCCCAGCTCTGCTAGCCATTGAGAGGACACTGGTCAAGTCCCTGGAAATTATGCCTACTTGGTACAACTTGGTACAATAGGGTCACAGATCATTTTCTTGAAAAGGAACGGAGGGCAGAATTTAAATATAAATACATTGACAAATTGTATGATGTAAGCTGACAATGAGCTTTCTCTCTTTGAAAGACCAACATCTGCCACTGATAGGAATGTATATTATAATCTGTACTTAGAAAAAGCCCTGTGGGAAATGAATGTGTGAGAAGTTTCTTCTGCTGTTTCTTTCCTGAAACGTATGTGGAGGTGGGATTCTTTGCACCGCCAGGGGCAATGCTTTAAGGCAAATCACATACAGATTTGTATCTTCTATTTTTATGTTCTACTTCATGCATGTAGGTATGTCATGTAAGAATAATGCAAAAATAATGTATATAATAATAATGCATAATTGACATTTAGATAAAGATGAATGAGATAAATAGCATTTTCTCGCATTAGCAATAATAATCATTTTCACTTCTGGAGGTAGGTGTAATGAAAAAAAAAATTGATGTATATTTTCTGTGCTTATGTATTATCTTTGAGGTGTGTTGCTCTTGTAGGCAACATTTCTGTCATCATATTTCAGATCTTACAATACTCCTTGTCAGTATCCTAGCAACTAGTTTGCATCTGTTGGGAGTACACTGGCCCTGACATGGGTACGTAAAATATGTTATTCTGCCTCTTCCTTTAAAGGTAGCAGTTCAAAGCTAATTTCCACACAACTGTCATGTAATACCTATTGATTTTACGTTTTAATTCAACGCATTTTAATTTATTCAACCATCATGCATCTGTATTTACTGGGAAATCCATATAGACAAAACACAGTGAAGCATATTTAGTAATTTTTACTGTTCAGAACATTGTTGCCTGTTTAGTTAAGCAATTACATACATTGCAAATGAATGTTTATGACATACCTAACATACACTGGTCCATAACAATCAGGTAGTAATGAACTACTACAATGTTAATGCCATTGTTGATTTACTTCTATAATGATAGTCTGACTCAGAATGTCCAACATAAGGAATTTTGTACTGTTACTAAGAGACAAAATGGCAGCTGATAACATAGGAAGGCTTTAATGATGTAAAACATAATGGCCCTGTTATGTGGTTTATAAACCAAATATATCACCTTTCCCACAACTACATTTTCTTTAGATATTACAACTAATCACTGTATATATATTAGAAGTGTTTGACTACCCAAGCTAGAAACGGCATATTCTTGATAACTCAGAAGTATGTTTAGGATGTAAGATAATAATGTAACTAAATGGCTAGTTGATTCTTATGATATGGATTGATTTCCAGCGCTTGTTTCTATTCATGACCAATGAATGCTAGTTTATTTGAAGTTAGCTACCTTGAAATTTGTTAACAACTAATGTTACCTACTTAAAATTGTGGTTAATAATTTTTACACAGATGCTTATTATCAGATTAGATGCTTAGAACACTGGCAATTTGTTAAATAATGTAAATGTAAACTAGAGGACACAGTTGTAACAGTATATATACATGTCAATGTATGTCAATATATAGAAGTGGCCATAGATCACTTTAGGTTTTTTCTTGAAAAGACAATTTATTATTTACATAGAATTGTTTGAAGGTATATACATTAAAATCAGGGCACTTGTACTCCCACTCCATGCAAGCCAAAACAGACACAGCATGTCATCTGAAGCAGATTGCAGGAAGTTTGGATATGAGTGTTATCCTGATGACAGCTGAGGATGACACAGAAGCTGAAAGATCTGACCTTGCCTATGAACAATCACTGTGAATTATTGAGTCAGGATGAGAGTGACAGGTGAGAAATGCTGGGCTGGATTAGGAAGGATACATTATGGCCAAAATCTCTTCCTATTGACCTGCTGAGAAAGAATGGGCTACAGATCAAATCTGGACAACCTGTGGTGTGTGGGGCAGTTATGGATGTGGCACATGGCATGAGGCGTGACTCACATATCATCATGTGTATCCTGAAGCATCTGTGCGCATGTAAATCATTTTTCTAATTGCGCTACCTAGGGTACTATGGCAGTAGTTATAGCTAGGGAAAGAGCACAGTAAAACTTTTAATGTTGGATTTACTAATTATTAATGTTAGCAAGAGAGTAATTTCTCAACCCCACAAGTAATGCTATGTTTATGTAAACAAGAAGGGGTGCTGAACCAGCACATATCCCATAATCAACTGTAATGCGGCAAAGCTTTTATGTTTGTCCAAAGCCAACTGAAGGAAGCACACACGTGTGTGTATATATAGCACAAATTATCTCAAACTGGTTAATTACACGTGCAAATAAGTACTCATATGTACTCAAATGACCTCCACAGTCACCAGATCTCAATCCAATAGAGCACCCAAAGGATGTGGTGGAATGGGAGATTCACATTGTGGATGTGCAACCAACAAATCTGCAGCAACTGCATTATGCAATCATGCCAATATGGGGCAAAATCTCTGAGGAATGTTTCCAGGAGCTTGTTAAACCTATGCCACGAAAAAAACGTAATCCTTGTCAAGGTCTCAGAAAAGCCAGTGCCTAGCCAGCAGCACAGGGCGCAGGACAGAAATAACCATTGACAGGTAATGCATTTAGGCATGGATATATGTTCAATACAAGTTGCTAAAATTTAAATCAAGACATGCTGGTCTAAGTGTTTTAGAAAATGCTGGCCTACTGGGATTTTCATGCACAGACATCTTTAGGGCTTACAGATAATTAAGGAAATTATCTTTATTAATAATAAAGGAAAAAGGAAACAGGAACTGTTTTTGGAATAGGATACTCAGGGTAAAATGCCTTGTTGATGCCAGAGGTCAGATGATAATGGCCGGACAGTTTGAAAACTGATAGAAAGGCACACTAACTTAAATAACCACTCGTTAAAACTAAAAAGTAGTAATTAAAATAAAAAGAAATAGAAAATACTGGTATATGAGGCACCATTCTAATAAAGATAAGGACAACATGAGCACAGTGGACACTTGGTACATTCTAAATATGCATGCAACTAGATCAGTATACCAAGCACCCAAATATGCCTTGTAAAGTGCATACACAATAGAGTCAATTCTGCTAAATTGGACCTTTTTAGAGTCATTTGTGAACAATCACAAAAATTGCTTTATCCAGCTGCAGTTTGGAATGCATTAAATAAATACATATTTATGAGCCACAAACAACTGCTAATTTAAAAGCAGCAAAGCCACATTTTTCCTGCTTGTACAGTTAAGTGGCTTTCGTTGATTGTGGTAACAATAAAAACCACGGCTTACACTGTTAAAAGCTAGGTACCTGGGTTTTGAACTAATACATTTGCTGTTCCGTTTTCACATGATATCCACTAGAACACCAAAGAAAATATCTAAAAGTGAGGCATTTTATTTTTCAAAGGGGGTGGATGTACAAGTGTGTCTTTGTGGTCTTTCTGTTTAAACCTATACAGACTCTCTGTCAGAAGGTAATTATGGTGGCTGAAAAAGTATGAATAATAAACCAGCTCAAAAAGAAGACCAGTTGGAATACAAGTAATCACATCCTTTAAAAAGAACAGGATTATGATTGGTCTCTGAGTTTCTGTAATTTATAGGATGCAACGTCAAAATCAGATCTACAGGAAAGAAACATTGGAAACACCATGGAGGTGGCCCACTTTTAGATAATTGTGCAAGATTATTGCTTTCTTTTTCAAAATATTACAACCAAAATCTTTGCTGTTGACCATGAGCAGCTGCTCCAAGAGAAGCAGAATGAATCACATTGAGCGTACAAATATTGTTGCCCTAAAAAAAAGATGCACAGGTTTGGATCAACACAAACATCTGGAGTGGAGGCCTGTTGTTGCACGGTACATGTGCTGTGAAACAAAAACAAGTTTCACAATTACACATTTGCAAAACATCACGCAAGATGCAGTTAGAATGTATTAAGACCCCTTTCCCTTTTCAGGTTTATGAGTTAAAGATTTCATTTAATATGAATGAATTTGTTAAAAACAAAGAAGGACATTAATAGATATATTGCACCATAAGCATAAACACTTACACACATTACATACATTTAAACCCTTTTAGTTTGCATTAAAATTTGTTTAATTTGACAAAAAATACAGTTTAGTGTCTTTTTAGTAAGTCTCTGCAATGTTTGCACACCTGGATTTGGCAATTTATCTAATTATTTTTGGCAGATCACAGTAGATGGCAAGGGAAATTCCTGTTGATTTCCATCTTCAGATGTTTTCAAAGATGTTTTATTGGATTTTATTCTGGACTTTGTTTAGAATACACAAGGACATCACACCTGTTCTGTCCCAACTACACTGGCTCCCGGTCCATAAACGCATCAAATACAAGATCCTACTACTGACATTTAAATCCCTCCACGCTCTAGCTCCACCATACCTGTGCAATCTGATTCAACGTTACACTCCAACCAGGTCACTACGTTCCACAGACTCCAA
>JAUZSU010180847.1:0-12577 GCA_034780255.1 Parotocinclus maculicauda | reverse complement strand
ATTTAATACAATTTGGAATAAGGCTGTAACATAACAAAATGTGGAAAAAGTGAAGCGCTGTGAATACTTTCCGGATGTACTGTATATGAAAATGTCTGAAAAGCAGAGATTTACACCAAAAGAGAACAAACATGAATTGTGGGGTCCCAGAATATAGCCCAGAATGTTTTTTTTTGTGGGAATAAAGCTGATAAGGTACTGAACTATGGACCAGAAGGTCCAAGATTCACTGCAAAGATGACAGTGCTGGCTCCTTGAGCAAAACCAACCTATAGCTAGCTACTTGTTTGAATTCAATAGATTGCCTTCCGGAGTTTCTGCTAAATTCAATATCTTGATTGCATAAGTGCAACACTTATTTATCCTTATTTTATTTGGCGAAGACTAGCTGGGTTTTATTGACTATATTTGTAATTATTGTTATGGCCATATTAGCATTTGGGGCTCGTTTTAGCTTTCAACGGTCATTTACCGCATTTAGCAAATGAATCGTCCGCCTTGTCCAATCAATTTACGTAAACTAGGCGAGACACACCATAGTGGGACTTCTCATTTCCCTCGCATTTTACTAGAGCGCATAATATCATCATCTTTCGCAAAGAGGGAGGGAGCAAGTTCTATTGATCCGTATCGAAGAGCGATTTGACTTGCAAACCAACAGACTTTTCCAGCGGCAAATATTCGTGATGCAGCTAGCGTTCTTTTCGTTACATTGTTTTGCGATGGTCAGCTGATGTGGACTGGCTTCGGCCAAGTTCATTTCGGAACAGCTTTCTCACACCTGATAGCTCGAAGGCGAACATAAACGCGCACTGTCCCCCACCCCTCCGAGACAAAGCAAATGTCACTTGCTATTGAAGTGATCTATCAAGGCAGCACCGAGGACATTTGAACGCGCTTCCCCAGCGTTTAAGGCGTTCTGGATGTGCCAGCTCGTCCCGATGATGCTGCGCCCAGCGATTGAAAACCCATTCATTTTCAAACTGGATGTTCTCACGGCCGCACGAATGGGACGATGGAATGGTGACGGAAAATAGAACCTAAAGCAAAGGGCTATGCTTTTTTATTATATCTGAGACTGAACCACGCACAGATTTTCCTCTCGTTCGTTTGCCTCTCCAGTGACTCGGCACTGCGTTATTTTGCCACAGCCTGCCACATTATTTACGAGTGACCCGTCACATTTCGTAATGATGCTTTGTTTGACTTCTCGACAAAGGAAGCTATGATCGCGAACTTGGCGTTGGATGACATTTTTTGCGCACCGTCATCGAAACACGGATGCTCCGAATTTCAAGCGAGTCGTTCAACGGAATAGCAGCCAAAAAAATAATAACAGCGTGCAGGTAACGGCGTCATGTCCGCGCAGTATACTGCATTGGGGGCTCTGACACGTTTTCTTTCGATTGATTTAAAGCAGTGGTACTAATGATTAACACGTATAAGCAGAGACTTCTCGTTAGGCATGCAGTGCAATTAACATAAGGCTTGTGTGTGCACATTTTTCTGAGCTCGCCTTCTGCGCGGCGTCTTATGAATGCTAATATCCTCAGTGCCATGATATTCTGCGGTTGTTGCTTATGTCTTAACATTTGGATGCTAGTCGCCTGAAAGCACAATATTTCAGTTGTGCACTAATAAATGTCTGAGTGTTACGTGTATGGTGAAAGAAGACGGTGCTACTTAAATGGGACTAACGAGTCTCAGTTTGGGCCCCTATCAGTGTGTCCTTGGTCTTCATTACAGTATAATAAAGACTGCCAGACAGCACTGACAGAGATGAGCAAAATGTGTACTGATGCCCCTACCCCTAATTCTCTATAGGGTGTTTCAAGGCTTATTGTCTCATTTACCCTCCTCTATCTTCTATTCCTTTTGCGCTTGTTTGCTTCTTTCATTCTGCACCGTTATGTGCATTTTCTCTCTGTTGGGCCTTGTGACTTTTAATTGGCACCTGCTTCACTGGAACCTGTTACATCTCTAATCATCTTAGCTACTGATTCAGCAATTGATGGATAAAGAAAGGCCTTGGAGTGACCGAATGCGAAACAGAAAGCAGGGGCGCACGTTGCTGACATGCGTTTTTGAAAACGGTTGCAAGCAAGGCAGCACAAGAGGCATACAGGCTTAAATATCCTGCTCCCAATAATTAAGGGATGTTCTAACGAAATATCCCCTCGTTTTTGGGAGCGGCGTAATTGATCGCCTCACTCTGTGTGCTAGAGTCGTCCCAAGATAGCAGATGCTACCCACACATTGAGCAACAGTCCCAAAAAATAGAGGGCGATAGGATGTTCTGAGATGTTATGATGCTGGCCTGTACATTGTGTGTGGGTTACAGAGAGGGAAGAGCAGGAGTGTTTTCACATCAGCCAGGCAATGACAGATGCTAGCGCATGCGGGGAGGAGGGGGGGGTGTATTTGTTCGCTTTTGCAGGTGCATAGAAGTAGGCACTTCATAGGTCTGTGTCTCTCTTGTTTTGAGTCATTGCACAGCCTCCGCACTGCACAAGTGTCCTGTTAAGTCAGCAAGACCGAATGCAAAAACACGAACTAGGGCTGTCTTTTAAAGTACACGAATAAATGTTCTGGCTTTTTTTTCGCTTTGCTGTGTGAGTACTAAGTCACTAAGACCCCTCCTCAGTATTTTCTCCCACCCTGCAACACTGTGTTTGTCTTTGGCCTGCCACCCCCTAGTCATTACACATTTTTCATCCTTTCATCCTCTCTCTAATTGTTCTCTGGATAAACCATAACCTCTTTTAAACCATAACCATACCATTTTACGCCGTACATTGTTTAAACCAGCATTTTGTCAGTGTTATTCAATCTCCTGACCCTAACCAAACGTTGCTTTTAAGTAATCTGGTGTGTTGCATCAGTTATGCCTACAAGCTTGTTGTGTAAGGATGTGGTGAAGCTAATGATGGCAGAAACTGTTACTCATCACGATTGCTTTAGCATCTGACTCAACGCGTGAGACTGTCGAGGTCACATTACTTTGTGCTGAAAATATGGCAAATGCATATTCAGTGCGAAATTAGCTTGTTGTTAAGAATGAACCGACGCACTGATGATTCATAGTAAAATAACAGTTGTAAGACACAAGACTGTTTACACTGATGTATAAAAGACAATATTTACAGAAATGTCTATGAAACTGTTTGCAAATGTATACATGGTGTTATAAAAACAATTACTTAATTATGAACGGATTGCCACGGTGGCCATTTGCTATAATAACAGCTTTACCATTGCATACTTTTACAATTACATTTTAAAGGTTAACAGATGCTGGTTTTATCTGATAGCTTATATAATGAAGAGTATAAACATTTTTATATATGTGCCATTTATTACACAAACATACTGCATACTGTTATATGTAACATTTTGTATAGGCTCCATTCCCTCAGACAGCTAGTGTTTCGTCTAAATCTAGGGCTGGGAAACAACAATAGGAAAGGGGGAAAATAGCGAGCAATATGCATCACCACATACAACTTTGAAGTACACCCAAAAGCTATACATTACCAACAGAAGTCTGTATAAAAATCTCACACAATTGGATACAAAAAAAAGTCAGTGCGAGACAGGGTTTCAAAGTGAGTTTCATAACAAATATTTAAACAAGTGTCAAAGTTTGCGTGAAACATGGAGCCCAAAGCTATGGAAACAAGAAGAGAAAAGCTTCACACTACACACATGGGTCGTAACCCTTGGTGGGGTTGTTGTTGTGGTACTAGGTGAGGATGCCTTGGCCAACCATGATTTCTTTAGACCTAGCCAATCATGTTAGATAAGGGAGCACTCGAACCAGCTGGAAGGCAGAGCCAGGACTGAGACCCGGTCTCTGTAAGTGATATAGTGGGCACAACGTTGATTTGCAAGTAGAAATGATGTCAATCAGTTTATACTGAAGTGGATAGCTACAGAGTTCAACAGTCAAGTATTCTCTGAGGTAATATAAAGCTGATTTTGAACTACCAAATGTTCCAAAAATCACAAGTATGCTCACTCTATTCGGACTTTTTAGAAAGAGGTCTCACTGAAATCTGTTTTATTCTCTCCAGCTATTATACATATACGAGGGACGTTCATTTTGCCCCCCACCCCCATTTACACAGCTATTAAGATAATTCAAGCAAAATCATATATGCTGATATAACGACTCAGCTGTATGGTTTAGTGTACTTGCCTGTACTGTTCGCATCCCACAAAATGTTTCTTTTTTCTGTTTTCTGTCAGATCCCAAATTTTATGCGATTATATTTTTAAGAAAAGAATAAAAAAAACTGTGTGTTATAAAAATAATAGGTCACTAGACTGAAACTGCACAACAAATAGTGTCACAGAACTGCCACTGCAGTGCATATATCCAATAAATACATAAAAATGAGAGATATGTGAGTCATGTAAAAATAGACTTTTCAATGAGCATTTACAGATATAATTCCAATATAATTATTTTTGGGTTGTACTACATGACACAATTATGGCAGCATGGCAACTACTGTTTAAATTAGTGTTATATAAGTTATTGTTTGTCCCTGATGACTAACAAAGTCTTAAAATTATTTTTTAAGATTATTGTGAAAGAAATAAAAATGCAGAGAGCTTGCAGCTTCTTCAAACAAGTTTTTACAACCCCAAATCAGGACGTTATGTAAAACATAAATAAAAACAGAATATGAATAGTGAATATGAATGTTTGCAAATCCTTTTCAACCCATATTCAACTGAATACACTACAAAGATGAGATATTTATTGTTCAAATCGATAAACTTTATGGTTTTCTCCAAATATTCACTCATTTTGTATTGGATGTCTGCAACACTGACGAACTGAGGAAACTGTATGTTGAAGCTTTGTAGGTGGAATTCTTACCAAGTCTTGCTTGATGTACAACATCAGTTGTTCAACAGTCCGGGGTCTCCGTTGTCGTATTTTGTGCTTTATAGTGCGCCACACATTTTCAGTGGGAGACAGCAGGCAGGACATTCCAGTACCTGCACTCTTTTACAACTTTTACTAGGGCATTGTCTTGCTGAGATAAAGACGTTTCTTGGATGGCAGCATATGTTGCTACAGAACCTGTATGTACCTTTCAGCATTAATGGTACCTTCACAGAGTTACCCATCCCATGGCCAATAACACACCCCATATTATCAGAGGTGCTGGCTTTTGAACTTTGCACTGTTAACAAAAGAAGCCGGCAGTGTTTCTGGGTGTTGTTGATATATCTGTATGTCTTTGGCTTTGCATGGTAACTTTATGGATGGCATTTTAACTTGCACTTGTAGGTGGAGCGTCGAACTGTGTTCAATGACACCAACACATCATTACAAAATGATGTCGGTTTTTAATTGCCACCTGAGGGATCAAAGGGTACGGGCATTCAGTGTTGGTTTTTGGGCTTGTCGCGAGATTTCTCCAGATACCCTGAATCTTTTGATGATTTTATGGACTGTAGATGATTAAATCCTTAAATTTCTTGCAATTGCTAGATGAGAAACGCTGTTCTTAAACTGTTGGAATTTTTGCTCATGCAGTTGTTCACAAAGTGGTGAACCTCGCCCCATACTTGCTTGTGAACATTTCGGGGGTGCTCCCTTTATGCCCAATCATGACACCACCTGTTTCCAATTAACCTGTTCACATGTGGAATGTGAACAGATGTTTCTGAGCATTCCCCAGATTTCCCAGTCTTTTGTTACCGATGTCCCAACTTTTTTGGAACGTGTTGCTTCAAATTCAAAATGAGTGAATATTTGCAAAAAACAATAAAGTATATCTGTTTGAACATTAAATATTTTGTCTTTGTAGTGTATTCAGTTGAATATGGGTTAAAAAGAATTTTGCGAATCATCATTCTGTTTTTATCTGTTTTATACAACTTCCCAACATTGGAATTGGAGTTGTATAAGCCACGCACACACACACAAACACGCAATATTAAGTTAATGAAAAATTACCAATTATATTAACAAAGTTAGGAGCACTTAATATTTCACACAGAAGATTCTGACAGAATATTTTGTTTGAAGCTTTATAGCCATTGTATAAAAATTCAAGGAGTTAAAAATGTTTCTATACAAAGATGCATCGATGAAACACGTAACAGCATGTTAGTACAGATAAGTAATTTAATTACCATCCTTGTGTCATGCATCAACACTGAAACCTTTACCAGGTGCGTTTTACCTATTTGTCCCAGTGTTTAGTGCAACTGGGACAATCTTAAGGTATACTATCTTTTATTATTTTAACTTTTAATATTGGAACAAGGGTGCTTAAATGCTAAAGCAGACCTGTTGATAAAAACAGAAGCAGTTTTACCAAGTGGTGATCCATAACGCATGGCTGCATGTGTTACCATGTTGCACACAACTGTCAAATATTAATTTAATTTATTTGGATTCCACATTATCCATCAGAAACCCATTAATAATTGTACATCTTTTATTATCAGACTGTTTCAGTTATTGGCCTGTTTGTTTGATACTGATAGCACTCATTAGCAGTCAAGTTAACACGTTGGATGTTGACATTATATGCAATTGCCGTGAAAGGTTGTGGTTCAAGGGGCATGCCATCCCATGTTAATTACAAGTAATTAAGACTTTCAGGGGTGATAGAGAGCCATGGTTTGGCACTTGACCTTCAATTTAACAGTCGCATACTTGTATTGTATTCTGGATTACTTGTAGGTCAATTTGGATTAAAGCTTTTGCAAAATAACTGTAAAGTGGTGTAGACAAATTGGTATTCTTAATCAAAGCAGCACTTTTATTATTGTATAAATTAGTACCAAGCTGCTGCCTTGGAGAATAATTACTTTTGTTTAACCTGACGTTTGGTGCTTTATTTTCAAAATCACAGCACACTGATTACATAGGTCATCTCATGACATGACTAAGCAGTAATTAAGACTTCCAGGGGTAATAGAAACCCACTACATCCCCCTCGAGCAAAACCTGTAACCTTCAACTACACAGCTGTATGCATGGATTATATTTTGCCTTACATATAGGCAAATTTGGAGAGAAGATTTTGCAGTGTAAAGTCATTTACACACAGTTGTTATTCTGATTCTTATAGAAACCGTGTTGGATTTATTATTACACTCGTTGACAAAAAAAGTGTAGAGGCATCAGATTGCTGCGGAACTCAGCATGCAGTATTGTCATAGGCAGCTACAGTATGTAAATGGTTCCAGGTGATCTGACACTTTTCAGAAGATGGAAACGTGTTGCCCCAACTGCTGGTGTAATGAATAAGAATCTACAGGCCCAGCTGCAACATATGTGGGCAAATGTGCCACATGATACCAGACAGAACTTGTCTGCCTCCAATACTTAACCATGTCTCATCTTGTATCCAGGTTAGAGGTGGCCTAATAGAGAACTAAAGCTTCCATTCAATTGTACAGTATTCCCCAATAAACATATCCTTTTGCTCTGATATTGTAATAACTTACATATGTCATTATTACATTCATAGGTATACATATCAAGTTTTTTTTTTATTCCAACAATTTCTTTTTTGTGAGTTTATAAGAATTACTGTTTCTGGGAAAGACAAATTATACACATAATAACGCTCAACTTTAGTTTGTATGAACATTTCGTACTTTGCACACAATTTAAATTTAATGCAAGTGTTGCTTTGTGGTTTGTTGTACATTTATATGAATATTATAAACTATTAATTATTAATCGTACACTTTGCCAAAAGGCAGTTATAAAGTTATCGAAGAGGAGCGTCAGTTTATTTCAGCGTCAGTGAATTTTGCCCTTATTTCAATGTGAATTGCTGGTGTAAGACTCAAGCCTTTTTAAACTGGTGAAAATGCTTTCTACACCCGCAGATGTGCCACTAACAAAAAATGTCATTGCACTGTCCAACAACAAACTTTATTACGATATTAAGCTCAAACACAGAAATGTTGAAATTATGTTAAACTGAAACGGAAAGCAAATACTGACTGTGACTGTGTTTTATTTATAGTGTGAGATATTAACAATGGAAGTGGTCAAGTAATTTCGCCAAGCAAATACCAAGGAATGAGTTGCAGTTTGTCTTTCGACTTCACTTGCTAAGTCCTCAATGGAAATGAGGTCCCAATGATTAAATGACGGTGTATATATCAAAATGGTTGTCAATCAAAACGGGATTCAGCCTTTCGACTGATCCGCTGATAATGAGCTGTTTGATTGTACTGACTTCACCTACCTTACCTATTACTAAAACACTGACTTACACACTGGTGTACGTATATATTTGTACACATGTCATAAATTGGTTTTCTGGTTTTGGAAGGAGTGTTGTAAAAGTATTTAACTCATTGATTCTTGATTAACTGCCCAAAACGGTCAAATACGTATAAACAAAGAAGGATATTTATGGTGAACACAAAAAAGGATGCGAGGACAAAACATCAGTGCTAACATCGGTTATTCAGAGTCCAATGCATCCTACTGAATAAGGACTTTAATTCATTATGAATTTTCTCTTTTCTTTCAGTGAGAATCGAAGACTAACAAAGAAAGAGAGAAAGCAAGAGGATTTAACTGTCTGCCATCAGTGAGGATAAGGATGACTGGATCACCAGCCAGGAAGAAATGTCCTTCATTCTTAATGAGGCTTAAACATAATTTGAAAAATCTTTTTCTGAGCGAGTGACTTTTTGTGAAGGATGTTTAATTGTGCACATTGAAGTATTTGTCTTCTTGTTCATCTTCTTGGATTTTCAAGCTGAACCAAAACCAGTGCCAAACGTTAATTGTGCCAAGCAGAAAGCAAAAAAGAAAACAAGTTAAATTGTATTTTTCTATTTTTCCATTATAAGATACGAACTGTCAGTTCTTTTAGCCATGTACCTCCTCTTTGCCATGAACATTCCACATTATCCTACCAGAATAGCGCAGAATTTGTAACTTATAAAGAGCGCAGTTGTGACTGATAAGTAGTTAATGATATTTTTGACAAAACGATTGCTGCTCCAAAAGTTACAAAGAATAGTGCATTACTGGTTCAAAGTGCTTTATTTAGAATCGGCTGCTAGCTGCTTTTAAGCTACCAGCTAGTACCCTCACTTTAACTGGGAGAAGTTGGCTTTTACTGATCAATAAATGGCCAGTACAAGCCTCATTAAACTCCCCAAAGTGACCTGCTGCTAATTTTATCTTTTGTCATATGACCTCTGAGCCATTCTTCTAGTTCCGCTTGACTTACTCTATGATTCCTGTGCATGAGAAAAAAATCCAGAAGCCATAGTCCCCACAGGCATGCTAAGACCCCTGTTGTCAAAGTTAAGATTGAGATTTGTGTTTTGACTTGGATATAGAAGTGCAGGTTCAAAAGTATGTTCAGGGATACTCTACAGTTTTTTGGTGGCATGCCATATTCACCAGCACGCAATCTGAGCCATTAAATTTTCCATTGGGTGCCAAAACAGCATCTTAAACATTAACTTCTTTGTACTTTGGTTTCAAGGGATCAATTTTGGGCTATTTTGTTTCCCTGAACGTGATCCATATTGACGAATGACTCCCATCTTTTCCATGTGTGTTCAATGCCAACTGTGCTGTCCTGCCAGAATTGGACAGGAGCATTTAATTGTTATATTCTGTTGGCCTGAGTTAAACCCAGAGCAGAGACACTTGCTCAAAAGGAGCCAAAACCCCTAGTCCTTTGTTCCTCCCTTGCCACTCCTTTATTGAGACACCTTGACACACATATACAAACAAATTCACACCTTCCGTATTCCATTTTTTGTCAATAAGTTACCGTGCTGCTCGATAGCTTCTACCCTGACTGATTAGGCTCGTCTGAAGCCTTTGTGTTGTATCGCCTTTATTAAAAAAAGATCAGCTCTTCCTCAATTTTGAAAGTTTTCGTTTGCAAAAAACTAGTGTTTTATACCTATTTAACTGTCTTACTGTGGAACCTCAGTAACTTCCTTAACACAGAAGACGTTTTTAATTTATGCACATATAAATTGCAAAGTAACCTTAGAGTTGTGACTATTAGATCAGATTCCAGGGTGTTTAATCTTAAAGAGGTCTAATTGTTTTTATTTTACTTGGTTAATAGCATTGCCACAAACACATAGGCCAACCCGCTTAGATTTGGTCATAAGAAGTTAGTTCTCAGAGCTACTGTCAATTTTACATTGGCCAACAACAATATTCTCATTCAGTATGATTCTTGTGTTGATCGACTAAAGTGCCAACTATCAGCAAGGACATTTGTAAAAAGAAATGAAAACAAACTAGCAGACTTCAAGATATAAAGTTTACACTCAATGAGAAATGTTTACAGGTTCCCCTTAAGGTGGGCTAATGTTACGTTTGGTGCAGATTGTTACTGTGATAGTTGAATTAAACAAACTTAAATATAATATTCCACATTTAACCTGTTACCTTGATGTGCTTTAGTAATGCTTATTGATGTTTACATTTAAATACACCACTAACATAGATACTTTTAGTGCATAAAATTGTTCTCAAAGTTGTATTCAGATATTGAAATCCTTATATCCAGATCATTCCTATAAAACAAAACATTTGACCCGATAATTTACAAACATTTCATTCTTGAAACTTAATTACGTCACAACATTCCATTACTCAGACCATGCCCAGAAGTTCAAAAGAACTAAACATAAAATGTAGTTGGAAATGTATAATTGTACAATTTTAATGTTTGATGTTAGTACTTTCTGTTATTTTATGTTTGTACACAGATGCCAGCCTTGGCCAACTGGAAATTGCCAAAAGTTAGATGTGCATTTTGCATAAAATTTGTATAACAGTTTATGCACATTTTAAGGAAAGACACTTTCTTGCCTAGAACATCTATATTGACACATTGGCGCTAAGCCGCACCAGTCTTTTTTAGGTGCGAGAGCTCTTTTATAGAATTCTTCTTCTTTGTTGAAAAAAGAATCCCCCAAAAGAAAAAATGGCATTTGCCACCATTTTGTTTTTTTCCCTTGCATTGGAACAAGTGGTTTCCACAGTGGCTCTTACCTCAGAACAGCACTCAACCAATGGCAAGCCACTGTTGCTTTTGTTAAGGCGTGGGGTAAAAGAGCGACCAACCCCTTCACAGAAAGTGTTGGCAAAGGAAAAAGCTACCATGACACTGGAACTAGAGGCAGCTGAGGTCCCCCCATTGCCTCTACCCCAAATCATGCTCCCTCATAATGTGACAGCTGATGCCCTGAAGCCACCACTGGGGGCTGCACAGGTAGCGCCAGCACCACGCAGACTGGTGGACGTCGATGTGTGCCGGGGCTACTATGATGTAATGGGCCAGTTTGATAACACCTTTAATTGCACCAAGGACACTTACATCTACTGCTGTGGCACTTGCCACTACCGTTTCTGCTGTGAACATCAGCGCAACAGGCTGGATCAAGACTCCTGCACCAATTATAACTCGCCCATCTGGGCCAACACACAGGTACCTGCAACGCAGCCACCAAGCCGTTCGGATCCGGACTTTGACCCATTGCAGCAGCAGAGCAACAACACGGCTTATGTAATCGGTGGCGTAATCTCTTTCACTCTGGTCGTGGCCATTGGGGTTAAAGTGGCTTTCCGCAAGGTCTCCCGTAGACCCAGGAACCGGGACATCAATATGCCCAGGTAAAATTATATAAACTGTAATTCAAGACGACTTAGGCATATACATATAGTCTGCATTCTGCATTTTTTTTATTTGGTGGATCATTCTCAGATTGGCAGTGACACTGATGTGGCTGTCGTGTGTTAGTGTGTGTTGCGCTGATACGTGCTGTTGGTGTTTTAAAACAATGTTTGCTCAGTGTCCACTTCATTAGAGACATTTATCTTATTGCTCCACCTGTTTGTTGTAATTATACTCTATACTCTATATATATATATATATCTTTCACCAGTGCTGGCAGACCGCTGCCTACAGGATACTGGTAACACTGGGGCATTTTTGGCTGGTGGACTATTTTCACTCCAGTACACCACCAAATCAGTGACACACTGCATTGCTTAGAATGATCCACTACCCAAATTATCTGTCCTGGTCCAGTGGGGGTCCTGGCCAAGACGGGTATGGAAAGTATTCAGACCCCTTTAAATGTATGTAGAAAAACAGATGGACTAGAGTCTGTAAATATAGTACTATAAAATGCAAACAATAGGAAAAATATAGAATGCCCCAGACTGATGCACAGTTCTGCATAATTACACTGTCATCCATTGAAACGATTGTAGTCTATAATTATACTTTAATACATGTTAATATTTATTTACTTATTAATTATCTTCCACTTAATCCACACGGGGTCACAAGCCAGGCGGTGCCTATCCGGCAACTCTGGGCGCAAGGGCAGGAACAACCCTAGACGGGGCGCCAACCCATCGTAGGGCGCGCACACACACACACACACACTAAGGGGCACATTTACAGACACCAATTAACCTAACACGCATGTCTTTGGACTGGGAGGAAACCCGGAGTAAACCCATGCAGACTCCACACAGAAAAGACCCAGGCCGCTCCACCCTGGGATTGAACCCGGGACCTTC
>JAUZSU010180846.1:0-24321 GCA_034780255.1 Parotocinclus maculicauda | reverse complement strand
CAATTTGGAATAAGGCTGTAACGTAACAAAATGTGGAAAAAGTGAAGCGCTGTGAATACTTTCCGGATGCACTGTAAGTGATCAATTCATTAAAAAATGTTACACAAACCAATTAAATTAAATGAATGAAATGATCACATTATGTATACTAGCTGTTGACTAACATTAGCATATCAACAGAAAAAAGTAAAAAAAAAACTAGCAAAATGTCATTATACATAAATAATAATTTATTTATAAATGAATATTTAATTACATATTTGAGTTAAGATTTAAGCTTAGTTGTAGCATATATTTAAGTCATATAAACATCTCTTACAATAATTCAAATAAACGTATTACAATTTCAAAATCATGTCTCCTTTTACTGATGTCAGCTAAATAGAATGGCACAGAGACCTTACTGATAGACCTCCTTCCTGCCTGTTATCAAGAGGATCAGATAGGACATAACAGTAGTGTTTTTTCTTCAGGTGTATCACTAAGCTGTATACAACATAATAGCTACAGAAATTGGTACAGTAAATTAATGTTATGTAATTGTACAGTTTATTACTATAAAGCTAATGTTTCAAATCTACTGTAAAGATTTGTACAATTTAAGTCAGTTTTATCTGATTCAGAAAGATTGTGATCATGCTTCTGAAAAATTCAGCCAATCATAGCTTCACTAAGTAAGATACATATGATATACTTTTAATTAAACATTATCTATCATTATAAATTACAAATTAGGTGTGCTTCATCAGTAATGTTCACTGACAGGGTATTAAGTCTAAATGGTATTAAACTGTGACACTGCAGGTTTTTCAGTCTCACATGCACACTTGTTTGAACTGAAACCCACATTAAGGAACAAAAGTGAAGGGGTAAAAATGAAAAGCTTGTAACAAAACTATTTGTTCATGAAAATCACTTTTAGGTCAGAGTAGTTAACCTGGTGAAATTATCCATGCTGCCTCCACTCTCACCCTTCAAAACAAACTGGGTGAACATAAATGGCTAGATATTTTAGCCCCTGGCTCAAACCGGCTGCAATTATCTAAAGAAAGAGGTGCTAAGTGTGTAACAGTGAAGGGCAGGTGGAAACTAATTCATGCCTGAGGCAATCTGGAGAACATTCTTCCTTGCCTGTGTGCCTTTCTCTGGCTGTATATTTTTCAGAAGTGGGAAGATCACTAAGCTTGTAATAAAGGTAATGTGAACAGCTGGCCAATAGGAGGGATACTCCATAACTTTAATGATCTTATTGATAATTGCACAAGTCAATATTTGGGCTATATTGGATATTTTTGGGTTAGTTTTTAAAAAAACGTGTTGGATGTGGAAAAATGAATCCTGAGTGACTTTGGCAAGAGCTAAACTATTTACTATTTATTTTGATTGCTTTTGTATGTGTCACAACACACAGCACAACACCCCACTAAGAATATGAGTGCCTATGCCCATCACTGTACACCTCCAATAGTGTACTAACAATAGGCATGTAAACATCAAAACTGGATCAAGTAGCAATGGTGGATATCAGCCTGGTCTGACAGCATCATATTGACACCAGTTGCGTGTGTATCCAGTAACAGGGATATAGATGGCACTAGAAAGCACTGCAGGTAGAAGGTAAGCCATTGGAGGCAGTGTGATGCTCTGGGCAATGTTTTGGTTAAACCTTGTGTCCTGGCATTAAGGTAGATGACACATAATGCCTACATTGCACATTGATGCAGACCAAGTACATTGTCAAGTCATGGTATTCAATAATGGCAGAAACCTCACCCACAAAAAAATTGTACAGTGATGTTTTGAGAAGCATGACAGAGTACAAGGTGTTGACGACTACCAAATACATGTATTAGGGTCAGGTGTTGTCTCTAGGCTGCGTCATGTTTGTGGTTGGTTTCCATTATGCTCCATCTGCTGCAGGTCAGGCCATATATCCCAGAGGCTCTGAACTGCATTGAGTATATGATTAAACAAATAATAGTACACAGCTATCAGAAATTTTGGGTTCATGGCCAGGAAATACCTATAATCTAAATCCCATTTAGAACCTGTGCTCAATCCTCAAATAGAAGATGGACAAACAAAAACCCATAAACTGTGGTCAACTCCAAGCACTGATTAGGCAAGAATGGGTTGCCATCATTCAAGGATGTGCCCAGAAAGTGATATAGGAAAAGAAGAAAGGCCAACACTGACAATATTTTGGATAAACTAAATGTATTTGTCAACAAAAAAATAATTAACTGAATGCTTATAATTGTACATCATTGTACCATATAAACATCTGACGAAAGGTTCTAAAACACCTGAGGCAGGAAACCATGTAAAAACCAAAATTTGTGCCATTCTTAAAACTTTCAGCATACCCAGGGAAAAATGTACTGTGAAGTTTGTTAGTAACCATGAAGTGGCCATAAGATTTGACTAAAATCCATAGTAGAACTGTGAAATAATTTATGCTCAGCTCATGGTCAACCAAATATACATTTGCACTATGCAGATTGATAGTAGAACCATAAAGTGGCCAAATTACCATCAAAATTTATAGTATAACTGCGAACTTTATCGTCAAACTGTGGATGTTCACATTAAAACTGCCAATCAATTTACAGTTTTACCATGAAATCTCCCAGCACATTTTTCCTTGGGTATGCCCTGTGAAATTATGATCATGGTGTTCACTGTAACGTAACATGTTTTAGTTAACAAGTTGAAAGATTGTTTAAGGAATTACAAAAGCCTGTGTTAGATATTTGCACACCATACACTTTAAAGGTTGCAAGGTGAACAAGGAAACAGTTTGCCAGTGAAGCAATTTAGTGCATGTGTGAAAATAAGTGAAAAGATTAGTGTCATATATGCTTCGCATTTGATTATCTTCATGTGTTCAGAGATGTGCACCATCTGCTCAGACCTTCTGATAGAAACACACACACACACACAGTTTGCGCGCACCTGAGAAATTACCAATCCCGTGAGTCCTGTTTTTGTCATCACATTCCGTGTCAACTATTATTCACACTAATGAGCTGTAAAAAATATTTCCACATACAAAAATGGGTTTTGCTCTAATAGGAAATAAAGTGATCGTTACAAGTAGCGAGTAATTTACACTGTCATTTAATGTCTGCATTTGGAATGGTGTATTGAATAGATTTGCAAGAAAAATAAATGCCATAATGTGCCCAGGCTTTGGTGGGCTGCATATAGAGCAATACAACTTGGTTTTACAAGTATGGTGATGCAACGAACTGTTATATGTAAAATATCAAACACACAGTATGTTTTTGACTAGAAATAGTTTTACCTTTCTGCTTAATTACTCAAGTAAAATTTAAAGATTAGCATATATCATAAATAGGGTGTCATACCATTGCAAGCCTGGATAAGGGTAGGGGTCTCTGTTGAGATGTCATTGGATGAATGCTCATTTGTGTCTGTGTGACACTGATAAAAGGCACCAAACTTGGGTCTCTGACATTGTATTTAATTAAGTACAAAACTATTGTGGTTTTTATAACTTTAAAAAATGGTATGAATGTAGTAATAATAGCAATAATCATTGTAATCAATAATTGTAATGATTTATAGGGCTTAAAAAGGAAGGATAACTACAACACAAAAAAGATGTCTGCAGGATTCATCCATTTTTAAGCATTTTGTAAATAAAACTTAATTTTATGTGGTGTTATGATAAAATCTATTAAAAGATTAAAGGGCCACATTTTTGTTTATATGGAATTGTGTATAGGATTGTGAAGTTTTTTTTCATACTGTGAGGAATTTGTATGAGCATCTAGTTTCTGAACATCTAGTTAATTCTGATTACCATCAGACAGTACTGATGAAATAATGAAACCACTCTCAGAAATAAAGCACTTTAAAACCCTTGCAACCATAGTAACCGTATTAGCACTCACTCACTCCAGTGCTAGCATCATTAATGTGATCTAACCTGACAGGGCTTCTGGAATATCTGAGGAATGTTCCTAGTTTGAGGGCCCTTTGGTAAAAAAAACCCCAAATCCCTCAGTTTTCTTAATCACAGACGAGTCTTAAAACAAACAGAATATGCGCATGCTAACTTTAGGTAGCAGATAATGTCATGTAACATTTTGGTTACTGATGTTTACCACATGGTTCATGAAACCTACTTCAGTTTATTCATTTCCAGCCCTTATTTGACCTCACTAACATTTAATTACCAATATCATCTTCTTGGTGCTGTGTACAATGCTATCACATTAGTCAGTGAGCTTTAGTTGAAACCAAATGTTAATATTGTGGTCTTGCACATTAATCTTTCTGCTACATTAATATTTCATGTTTAAACTTTTCCTGACTGATCTTTCTCTCTGCTCACAAACGTTCCTTCATGTATGAGCTGGTTACTTTGTTGCTACTCAAACTTTTGATGTAACTAATATTACATTTAACTACCTAATATCATACAGAACAACCTCCCTTAATTCTGTATCATCTTGATTCCGTTGTGTACATTTTCTGCCCCATGAATGCTATACTGAGCACAGCTCATGCTTAATCTGCTGCTTTTGTTGCTCTTGCTCCAGTCTAACTGTTTAATGACATCGTAATTGTGTTTTCCCTATATAAAACATACTTCCTGTTCACTGGTGTCACCTTATTGCTTGGCTTCTATTC
The DNA here is from genome assembly GCA_034780255.1 of Parotocinclus maculicauda. Taxonomy (NCBI): domain Eukaryota; kingdom Metazoa; phylum Chordata; class Actinopteri; order Siluriformes; family Loricariidae; genus Parotocinclus; species Parotocinclus maculicauda. Next base: position 19,659 of record JAUZSU010180846.1, on the reverse strand, counting down.
ATGGCTCCTGCTCCATGAGGAGCCATGAGGAGACACTTGACGAGACCAAACAAGAATGTTACCAGAAAGGATGGCTTATATAAAGCACAGGGAGAGCACAGCAGGCAGTAATGAAGCGTTTCTGTTTGTAATAGCGTTGTATTTTAGTGTTAGCATTAGCATTGGTAGTGTTACCTCGTAGTTCCATCAGTTTGTTTTAGCCACTGTGTTAGTCTGCCCACCAGTATCTTAGTTTACATCATGCACCTCATCTTGTCTGTGTGCTGTATCCATCAAGTCTGCTTGTAATGAAGTATTTGCACTCACATCTGTCTCAGTCTTCCTTCTCTGTTCCAAGCGTGACAGTTCCATACTAACCAGCAGTTATTATGGAACTGGTATGATTCTGGAACTGGTGCTTTTCTCAGGTTATCTGCAGGCTATCTGCTAAATTGAGTCAAATCTGCCTAGATGTCTGTGATAAAACAGATTTTCTTGCAGTACAATTATAAAATATGCCAAAATACTTTCATTAAATGTAGTTCAAGTTTAAGGTAAATATTCCATAAATGGTTGTAGTCAAGTAAAGTACTAAAGAGCAAAGACACTGGAGAGCAAATATTGTTTTCATATTTTCTGTTCTAGCTAACTGATAAAGTAAACTTCAGCTGTGTATGTAATATATATGTTCATATGAGAAACAATAATAAATTCTCACAATGGGAGGCAAAACTGTTTTCCGACTCTGCAGGTAAGCATATTGGGACCTAACTCTATTTATTCTTCTTCAATACTGTATGTCCCTTTTTCTTTTATATGATTATGTACAGTACAGAAAGACCAGAAGAAGAGCAAAAAAGCTAAACAAACCCCAGAAATTGAAAGCTGCACAACAAAGATCATGCCATTTCTTCAAAACAGCCATACCTTCAGATAATGTCATGAAATCATTGGCACATAATTTCATTCATTTTTCTCTTTACTAGAATTTTGCTGCATGGATCATTTTTTAAGAAGGCATTGAATAATGTCTTATTCTTTTCTCTGCTATGGAACTTTCAGGTATTGTGTTAGTTGACTAAGCTTTGTGTGTTATTTTGTATATTGACTGAGTGAAGTGCAAGGCTTTACTAAACACACTGCCCCCCCACGGCACATGGTGTAGACAAAGACAGTGCTGACTCGTGCACTTGGTGGAAGAATTATATGTTTTTGTGAAGCTGAATCGATATAATTAAAATTTGCCTCTGCTTTGTCGGGAGCTCTGTCATTTCAAAGTGGGAACCTCAGCAAAGTTGTTGTTTTCTTCTGCTCTACCAATTTGCATCAATCCTATCATCACTGACAACCTGCTTGCAAAATTTATTGCCCACTGTGCATAAGAGAAATTGTTTGTGGAAGTCAGCAATTATGGTGAGATGATGATGATCTTAGCAGTCTCTAACCTAACAAGTAAAGGTATTTGTGTGTCACCGTCTATGTCAGGAGCTGTATGTGTTTCCTTTTTGTGTCTTCTTGTTTCTACAGTCATTGCTCACTTATATCCCAGTACTAAGTGTACCTAATAAAGTAGCCAGTGTGTATATATAAGTATATATAAGTTGTTGTGACAGCTCCTGCTGCTGGAAAAAGAAATTCCATGGCTTGTGACATAAATATTATGTGGTACAGTTACAGAGTGGTACAACTGACTGGTGCCCTGTCTGGGGTGTACCTCTGTGTGGTACCTCAGCCAGTGAATTCCAGGATAGGCTCTAGACCCTGACAGGGGGTTAAAATACAACAAAATTAACCACCTTGCTTTACAGCCACTGACATTAATTTTTCATTTTTTACGCCCCTAAGATGAGAGTCTAGCATTATACAGTCTGGGTGACAGATTATGCTTTGAAAAGGAGCTTTTTGAGATGCAGTATTTGAATAGAAAATAAAATGAGGAAATAACAGTATAACATTAATGAAGTTAATACAAGTGGCATACATATTCACCAGTATCAATGGGTCTGATAAGTATTAACGCAACCTTGTTTCTGTCATGAATTATCATTGATGTTTATATGACAGAAAGTAAACAAACAATAAATAAAAAAGGAATAAGCTACTTAAGGCCACGCCTTACTGTGATGGCCCAGTGGATAAAGTACTGACCTACGAACCAGTGGGTCCAGGGTTCAAACTAATTTAAATAATCAAAATAATTTTCAAAATAATTTTCATAAGCCACTCAAGGCCACGCTGTGATGGCCTAGTGGATAAAGTACAGACCTACGGACCAGAGGGTCCAGGGTTCAAACTAATTTTCACATTGGATGATATCATTTTAAGGAGAAAGATTAATTCTGTAACTTCTATGCCTGCAATAACCCCTCCAGATCACTAGAGGGCAACCTCACATGAGTATTTTTTCTTGGGATTCAGTATATTACATACATTCTCTCTGTCATGTCTATTTTTTCAGTAGACATTCAAGGTTTTCTTATTCATTGCAAAATACTGTTTATTAAAAAAATTAATTCATATTCTTAATATATTACATATTCTTAATACATGTCAATACATACTTTGTCACTGTACTGCAATACTGTTTACAAAGCCTAAATATATAAAATTAAAAAAATTATGTTTTTCCAGCTATGTAGATTATACATTATTCTAGCATAGTGACACTTTCCAGGATCTGGTGATAAAGAAATTCCCTTTTCCCGATAGCTTTAGATTTATGGCTGCCGTGTTCTTCATATGTCTCGCCTTAACAATGTAGCACCAACAGCAAAGCCCTCACTCAGTGTTGAAATAATGGGGCATCTCTTACAGCAGTTGCCAGGAAGAGGAACTCTTCTTTGTAGAGCCACAGCACTGATAATGAGCCAGCTTGGGCTACAGCGAGGACCCTGAGCCTGTCAGTGTGTCTGTTAAGTGGGTTCAAAGGGAGAAAAGAGTGTTGTGGAGAGGGGCTCCACGAGCAAGAGCAACGACTAGGCCCTTTGGCTCCACTCATCTTAGGGAGTGTGCAGTTTCTCTTCATGTTTTTATCAGCCATTGGTTTTCATCTTATATAATTATAATTCGACTTTTTGCTCTCTTTAGCCTCCTCATCAGTCAATTACAGTATAACACGTTATTGATCTGCTCTAGGAAAAGCCATTAAGGCTGTATGAGTGGGAAATCACTTATACAAGCGCTAATGTGATAAATGTTTTAATCTTAGCTTTCTTTAAAGTCACATAATGCACTGTTATTAAGCATCAAATAAATGATCAAATTAAACTGCTTTGGCTTTTGGAAATATGAGCTCCTGGAGAACCTGCTGTTTCCTGTTAATGTACCTGCACGAGAGCGTATTTCTCATATTTAATGTAATGCTAACAATGATCACATGAACAAATAAAAAAACACTGCCATTTTTTAAAACACTCAGCAGGATAACAGGCTCTGTATCTCGCTTCTGTACAGTAGGGACATGTAGCAGGTGTCTCTGCACTCTGCTTTCGCCTTCATAGTCACTGCACTAATCAGTAATGTGCCTGTGCTGTATTAGGCAATGTGTTAGCCCAGCCATTGTTGCAGCACGAGCAAAGGAGCAGAATGGGAGCATGTGGCCCAGTGTCATGCAGCGCGTGATTGGCCTCACTGGGGCTGAACGAGTTGCTTGGATTTGGAGCTGAGCTCCATACGGAGGGCGCCGTGCCTTGGGCCCTGGGGCCATGCAGTCCCAGGTCAGCAGATGGGCCTATGATTATTATTTCCAGGCTCTTGTCTTACCTGACCACTTCTTCTTGCACTGCGAACAGCTGTTTCACTCGCTTTACCGCGAGCATGCTGCAAATGGCCATTTTTCTTCTTGTTCTTTGCTTTGTACATAATATAAATCTTTACAGTGACCCTGCTCCTGGCTCCATCCACCTGTGTCTTAGTTGCCAGCAAAATCTCCCACTGAGAATTCTGCTTTTTTCTTTCTCATACCATTTTGATCTGTGGATAACCGAGATTCTTATTTATGCCATCTAAAGGAACAGGTGTCATGCACAGATCTGAAATCAACCAACAGAATATGAACAAAGGGGAGAGATTTTTCTAATAGGCCTAACAAATGTGGTAGTCTTTCCACAAAATCAGGAATATGTGCCATGGTACATCTTTGGATCTACAGATAAAATGTTGAAATAGACTTTTCACTGTATGTATAAGTTATGGTTTAATGTAAAATAGATTATTTTGAAATGCTTGTTGTAGATTTTAGGCTTTAGAAATGTAGGTTCTGTATGGTGTTAACAAACTATACCAATATCTGTCAGACAGGTTAAAACATTTAGTGATTGGTGACACATGGAAAAATGAATAGCATTGGGTTCTGTCAATAGTGATAGGTGAGATGCTGATTGATTAAAAAAGATTTTCCTCTTTCTCTCAGCTTTGCCTGTTGAAAGGGACATGTGAGGCATACTGTAGTTTTTTGGATGAATACCCTTTTTATGTGCACCAATTTATCACGCCACAGGGAAAAATGCTCTACATCTACATGAGCACCTGGTGTCCAGCCAGTCTATTTGCTGCACACACACACACACACACACACACACACACACACACACACACACACACACACACACACACACACACACACACACACTTTGTTAGATACTGCCATTGACTTGAAAGTTACTGAATCTATATAACAATATACTTACATCATTGTCCTTTATTATTTTGTATTTAATGTTGTACATGGTTTTGCAAGAAGTGCATTCATGTATGATTTAATGATGTAGCATACTTTTTTACTAAAATAACCTAAAGCTGCATTTAACATGCCCTTTTTAATAGTTTACTAAATAAATGTAATTGCAGTTTTAAATTAATTTAAAATATGCAAAAATAGCATTTAGAAGCTTGACTATGATGCCACAGTCCTCTCCTACAGCCCAAAGAAGCTTAGTCAGAAATTGTCTTTTTGTAAATGTAGTAATCAAGGGACCACTTTTTCTGGGGATCACACTAAATACTTACTATCCTGGAGAAGCCACTTTGTTCTGTATATATATCCTACTTTTACTTTCGAGTGAGTGTGAATGAGGTGTGGAGTTTTTTGCAACAAGGTGGCAGTATGTGTGCTTTTGGTGTCTTAACCTGTTTTCCTTTATACACATGCAAAACTATCAAAAACAAAAATGCTTTAATAAAAACCTGTGTCTGCTTCAGTGTTTTGAAGGGGTGATCATTAGGATGAGAATAATAAGTGTTCTCAGAGAAAATTTGTAAAGAAGCAAAACAAACCACTGGGAAACATTTAAGCATGCAAACAAAGAGAATAGCTACTGCACTTTAGAGCACCCCAAATTTTCCAGTGCCAACTCCAAGCCTGGAGAGAGAGCGAGAGTGAATCTGACTTTATTTATTGATGAAGGAAGAAACGACTGAAAGGAAATGGCTTTGAAGTGTTCAGTGTTGAGAATCTCTGAAGATCCGTGCCTGTGAATTTGATGCATTTATAAGCCAAAGGCTCGTGCCATGCCAAAGCGCACAGAGGAGCTAGCCGTTTGCTCTGTGATTGATTCTGCCTATTACTGAGGGTTTGCTGCCTCATTCGGCAGCCCAGTGCAACCCTCTCTTTCACTGAGGGAGAGCATTAGGAGTTGCTGCACCTCCCTTGGCCCCTCCAGTGTACTCTCAAGGAAAAAATGTGTGGAAATGAATTATGGAAATTTAGATCGAAAACTGGGAAAATGTTGTGTGGCAATGGTGTTTCATTTAGCCAGGCGCTTTCCTGGAGCGGCGTCTGCAGGCCTGCGAGCGATGGAGTGGGAAATATCGCTCTCTGCAGCAGGAGTGCTGAGAGACCATCTCTCCCTGCTGTTCACGGCAACCTGCAGCGCCGATTTATATGCGCTGTGGCCTGGGTCTGTCTGATATATGTGCGCATACAGGTGTATTTATCAGCTCCTTCCAGGGCTCAGGGGTAGAATCTGGCCTGCTATGCTGTTCTGGGTTCAGGTCTTTACACCTCAGTCCTAAGCTCAGCACTTATAACCAACCTAAAACATGATGTCATTGGAAAATGGGAAATATGCAACTATAAAACAGCAAGTTAACTTGGAACTGATGGTCAACACACCCACAGCATTCTTATGGCCTGCATTACTCATAGCTGCAACCATGCATCCACTTTTATTGTTTGTTTTCGTCATTCAGGTACTGCAGTCATTTTATATAAGTATGTGTATGCATAAAACCACTATGAATTACTAAACTGGTAATCAGATAATACACTGCACCTGAATTAACTTAAACAGAGAATTGCAAACAGTGTTTACGGTTCCCAATTTCCCCTGGCATTTGAATTCCTTTGTGACAGTGATTTTAAATGAGTGGACATAGCATTTCGTTACTGGATAAACCTGTAAGCTACTGTAAGCCATTGAACAAGTTTTTACTGATCAATTTATGTATTTTTCTCTTTTAAACTCACACAACCCAGGATTTTTTAGCTAAGTTAAGTGAAGATCATAAAAACTAATGTAGCATAAATCATGGTCAGACACTACACTAAACACTGACTTTACCAGCATAATCACTGGTGGTAATTGTTAATCAACAGCTTATATATATATATATAACACAGATATTACAACCCCTGCAAAAATTATGGAATCAACACTCTTGAAGGAAGATCTTTCCCATATCATTAGTGACTGTGGAAATTTGCATGTTTTCTTCAGGGAGTCATATTTATAAATTTCATTGGACCGGCACCAAACAAATGTTCTAGCATCATCACCTTGCCCAATGCAGATTCATGATTGATCAAGATTCATCAAGATTATCAAAGTTTCATTCAAGACTTTCATCCAGTCATCTTTAAGACACAGCTGACTGTGAACAACCAACATCTTTTGCAACATTTTGTGATGAGTTACCTTCTTGAAGAAGTTTTATAATTGTCTCTTGTGTTGAAGCCATTAATCATGTCAATCCATTTTGTGTAACAGCTCTACAAGGTGTGAGCACTCTTTTTTTTAACTGACGACTGATAAAAAGATTTTATTTGATGCAGGTGATTGTTTTAGAAAGTACAGAGAGATTCCATAATATTTTCCTCAGAATTTAGTAATTCCATTTTTTTTTTCTCTACTTGATGCAAAGACACGATTGTGACTGGCTACAATAATTATATATATTCATTTTTTATTGTTTTCTTAATGCCATTTTAAAAAGAAAAAAAAAAGTTTTGTGGCATATCTCTGCGATTAAAATTATACAATTAAAAGATCTTCCTCCAAGAGTGGTGATTCCATAATTTTTGCTGGTGGTTGCATTATGTAAGGCTAAGGTCAGGAGTACACCTTCCTTCCTAATTCATATCTTTATACCATTTTAAAGCATACAGCAGTGAGGTCCTGTGATAGTTATTTGTCAACTGAGGCAACAGACATCAGAGCATTTGCTAATTTATTTATTATTAGTAATTATGCTTGCTCTGATCCTTCTGTTAAGATGACATATAAATGCTATTAAAGCACAATTTCTTTCATCACCATCTTTACAAACTTTCTGAAGTTTCTAAAGAAATTTTCTATCCACATTCTTTATACAAATGGTGAAAAATCTGTCATATTCTGCAGTATAGTCAAATAGTTAAAAAAAAGTATGCACTGCATTTTTTGAAGTGTATTTGCAATCTTAATGATGACTACAATTACCCAAGTTTGTCACTCAACAAAGTTTGAAGTTTTAAATAATTCCCAACAGAGAGAATACAAGTGAGCACAGAGCAAAAAAACATTCCAAGTAAAGTAAGGACAAGCTGCTTACAACACATAAATTTACAGCATCCAGGGGCCTGTTAGATGTCTTGTATTAAAAACTCGTTCTTCCCCACTGCAAAAAGACTATTGAACCTACCTCAGGAATAACCCTGTTGACATTTGATTGCAGCATAGCTTTATTTATGTACGAGAGTATATATCTGTAATATAACACAATACCCATATTATGTATGGCAGTAATTTTTATATTCCTTATTGTTATATTTAATTATAATCACATTTGTTTCTTGTTAGCTATAATTTTATTTTCTTTTACTGTTTGGCTTTTTTGGGGAGGAGCAAATGAAGAATTTAATTGTCCACGGAAACCTGTTTCTTGGATGTGCAAATGACAATAAACTCGGTAACTGAGGGAACTCAATGGGAAAGATTGCTGCTGTCACAGGTGTGATTATGTCTGACTTGTGGAAGAACTGAACAGGGATGTCTGCGTAAAATGGCCTGATTCCATGAAATTTCTCCAAGGGACACCCCTGTGGAATGATGGAATGGAACACTCCAGTGTTGCTGTGAAACTGACAGCTCCTAAAAGCCAATGCATATGAAAGCTGTATCAGCATATGTCCCTTTCAATCATCACCACTTTACCACTCAACTGTACTCAATGGGTTGATGCATGGCCAAGTCAGACTAAGGTATTATGTGCTTTTACGTGTTAAATTAAACACAGCTTAAACAAGTTTTTTGATCAGATAAAAGGTTGTGCAGCAGCATTTAACTTGTCATTGTGGTGCAAGTGTAAGCAGAATCACCTCCCAGTTCCTGTGCTCCCAAGCTTGATTCCAGTGTGTATGTATTCAATGTGTCTGTATGAGTTTTTTTCCTGATTCTTCAGTTTCCTTCTGAATTCCAAAGACACAGACTCCGAGTCGGAAGTGTCCCAGTGTGAGTGCCCATCTACTGTATTCAGAGCCAGGCCTAATATTTAGATCAGATCTGTCGTGGCATCCCATAATTGTATCAGCTAAAAGAAAAAAATCAAAGAGGGACTTTTCCATCAACTTTAATAAACATTACAAATATGTGCATTAGTGTAACTAAAATAATATATTGCTCATTTACAGAACATATGCTTTTTGATTGGTAAATGATGCCACTACATAAAGACCACAAAGTCCCCATCATGTTGTTATATTACCACAAAAGGAAAAGATGAGAAAAACATGGAAGAGGAGATCTAACATTTAGGAGAAAATGGTCTAATATATGTATATAGACATTTATTAGTTGAGTCAAGACCAAGACCAGGAGTGACTGAGACCAAGTTGAGACCAAGAGCAGATTAAGATTTTATTCATTATACAACAATAAACAGAGCAAAATGAAAAAAACATATATAGTTTGTAACATTCATTATTCATTACATAATATAATATAATATAATATAATATAATATAATATAATATAATATAATATAATATAATATAATATAATCATAACTGTTATTAAATTATATTATGTTTCAGTATATTTACTTATTAAATTATTATAATTATTATGTTTAGTATTATAATTACTTTATATATAGCCTACATTATTATTAAGTATTATTATATATTCTTAGTTAAACTAAAACAATGTAAAATTTGGGAGCAAATGATGGTGATGTTTCCCTTCTGTCAAATTTTAATTGAATTGAATATAGAAACATCCACTCTATAAATTTTTATTACTAAATGTGAAAAGATAATAATAATAATAACGAGAGATTTTGGGCACATGGTAATGTTAGCAGCCTATACAGGGAAGTCATACACACACTAGGTCCACTTTGATTTAATCACTTAAACAAAAGAACGTTTTTGGACTGTGGGAGGACTGTTGATATTGAGTAATGACAGAAATGTTTAATTTAATTAACGCTACCTCAGACACACGCATTTGACACTTACCCTGATTCCAAGCCAAGACCAAGTCCAAATGAGTTCAAGACTGAGATGTGACGAGACCCCTTGTTTATGGTCTCCAGTACTACACTAATAAGTCAAATCTAAAATTGCCAAATAAGAAGCGTTTTAAGTTTCTGAACAGCATAACATTGGTTTGGGAGTTTGAAGAATTAAACAAATATACTAACTTAGTACAGGATGCTAAGTTAGAAGTAACTGAATACATGATACTTAGTGCATGATAGCCTTTCCCTTAGATTTAATTAAATGTTTAAATGCTGGGTAATGTGATACTATGTATTCCTGGAGCTACATTTAGATTAAAAAACACCACTTTTTCTAGTCAGGGTTACAGACCTTAGTGCCTATCCCCATAAAACTCATGATTTTGGGATACGCATTCCCTGGAAGGGACGCTAATCCTGTTTCATTGGGGGGTGATGGTCCCTCTTCCTCAGGCCAACAGTGGCAGAATCATTGATGACCATGGCATAACTGCAGTACAATTTTAGAATACATATGCATATCTAGCCATGCATAAACTATTTTTAAAAGCTTATTCACTATGCCTCTATGTTATGGAACCATAATCTCTTTATTCACGATTACCTGTCAATACAGGAATATGACGGTATGTGACACTTATATACTTGTTTATTTTTGACTTATTATGTAAATTTTAAATGCAAATTGCTTAAAAAATCTGGGTTGTAAATGCCTTGTCAGCCTTTGCCTGATGAAACACAGTGTTAAGAACCACAAGGTAGCAACCAACTGCTAGCGGAGCAGGAGGCAGGCCTTTGGGCCACGAGCAGTCTGCTCTCTACCTGCAGGCAGGGGTTATGGCATCTACATCTCATCTTACTCTCTCTTCCTTTCTATCTCTCTTTCTTTCTGTCTGTCACATGTGCCCATGGTAGGGACCTGGCAAACGGTGCTGCGCCTTGCCAAGGAAGATTTATACCTGGTGCTTGACCTAGTTGAGTTTGCATCTATATTAGTGGAAAGCAAGGGCTAGGTGGAGGGAGCGGGAAAGGTCACACAGAGCCCAGATTCTCCGCTGATGTATCAGGATGATGGAACTGGCTAATTTAGTTAGCAACAGTTTCCCCTTTCGTTGCCACAGATGGTACACCAGTATCGCTCAAGGCATAGGTACCGATATACAAGAAAATAATGGAGCTGAGGAACAATGCGAATGTGGTTCTTAGAAAGGTAAACTGTATAATAGTTTAGATTTTTACATTTATTTATCCATTTAATTCACATAACTTGGTTATGTTTTTACAGTCAATATTAAATGTATATTTCTTGCATAGGTTATAGTAAATAAAGTGATAACAATAATTATCAATAATAATTATCAACAATAATTTCCAATTATTACAGGAAAATAGATTTGTTTTAAAGACGGGAAATTGTGGAAATTTTAAAACTATATGGAACATGTTAAAAAATGCACTGGAAGAAAATCCCATTATTTTATATGGATCATAATGAGGTGAAAATCTTACAAAACATCAGAAAAATCATGTTATTTGTTATTTTTACTAAAAGCATTGTCTGGATTAAGTAAGATTAAGTATAAACCGTGGTCGTATTTACTTAGATAGAATAACCTTGCTGCAGTTCTGACAGATGTTAGAAAAAAAAAACAACAAGCGAAAAAAGATAATTTATTCCTTGTATTTGTGGTCATGGTATTTTTTATCACCAAGAGAATTGCATTAAATCACTACACAACAGGAGTGTATCTCCACAGTGGGGGGAAAATGAGGCGGCTTCTACGTATAATGAATTCCTATGAGAATAACCCCTGCTCAGAATAAAGGCCTAATCACAAATTAAGTGCTTCTTGCAATCATACCTTTGGAAAACACTGCTGTAAACATATCTAGCATGGCTACAGACTGCAATGCTGAAACGAGACAAAGAAAAAGTTCATATAACAGTAATAGTTTATTTTGCATTAAACAAAGCTGCATATGATAATATTTTCCTACTGATAAAGATGCTATGCTATTACTACTATTGTCAACCATTTTACCTGATAGTAGCACAGAATATTCATCATATATGAATATGATGACGTTTGGTCCTATAAAGCAGGCACTTCACAACATTATGAAAGGGCACACAGGGTACAGTTCAGAAAGCCACATACTTTAATGTGCACCCTTCTGAATGAGACAATATAATGTGAAAATAATCTAACATTTTTTACCAAACAGTCTTAGCACAGTTAGTCCTTTTAACTTGCCTTTATAAGTCATTTATGTTCTCTGGGTAGCCAGGAAGATTCCATAGGCTCTAATCAACACAGGAAAACAGGAACCCATGGGGAAAGAGAGTGTCCTACACTGGATGAAGATTAAACACCACTGTCTCCAACATGTTCAGCCCATGTCAGAATTTTCAAGCTAACACCATCCATCTATCACCACCATCAAATGGTGTTTTTATAACAACGCAATGCCAAGTGACATGATTTTTTTTGCTACAGTTATAGGTGAGCGACTCTATCATAAATCATGTCCGACAAAGCTCAGCTTGACCTCTAAATGGCAGAGTTATCAGCATATTCAGATTCTTCACTGTAAGGATGTCTTGTGACCCAGTGGAATTCTTACAGTGGTGGTTGGAGCACAGAATAGCGTTCAAGTAATCCCTGGGGCTGCCAGGAAATAACAAATTATATCATGTTGTGGTCCCTGGGTGGACGCTTTCCAACAGGCTGGAGACATCGCTGTGACCTTTCATTTCATTTTTCCTTTTTTTATGCTGAGCTCAATTTAGTCACTGCTTTGAGGACTTCCTAAAAGTGTCAGATGTTTTGTTTAAAAGTAACATCTGTTAAGGAAAAAAAGAAAATAGCAAATGATATTCAGACAAAAATGTCAAGAATTCCTGAAAGTGCAGTGCATGGTGAATATTATTTCATGCTCGTTACTGTATGACATTACTTTATGGCTCGTTACTGTATTTCACATCATCTGGTTCACTGCAAACTGAGTTCGAAGTGTTATGTCCTTGTGAATTTACACTAATAACCTGCATTAAAAACCCAAGAGAAAGCACATGTGCATACATTTTGCACCCTGATTTGCCATCCTGCACACATTTGCTGAATTCATTTATAGTCCTCATTTTAGCATAGTGCTCGACGGGAGTTGGTTTGGAGTTTTCCTTTGTGGTAATTAGATGCTTGCGCTTCCTTAACGAACATAGATCCAAATAAATGAGTTGTTTTCTCTCTGTTCTTCTACCTTTGATCAGGGCTAGGGGAACATTTCATAGGAGCAGGTACAGCTGATGAAAGTCTGCCCAGAGCATTCTCCTCTATCTTCCCAACTCTTCCACACTTAAGGACATGAACACTGCTGCCCTGCTGTGCATGGCCTTCTCATCCTTTATGATCCTTCTTTTTACTGCTCTGGTTTTATTTTTTGCACCAACTCCATGCTCATTTACTAGATAAAAGACATTTACTGTGATATTTGCCCCGGCATCCTGAGCAGCTTTAAAGGAAAAGGAGAATTCAGAATTCAAATGTGTTATTCAGCGATACAAGGCTAAGCACACAACAAGCTAGAGTAAGAGAAAAAGAGAGCGTGTCACTGGTCTTGAGCTTCTCTCAAGCACACAGGTCACAGCTGGACGGTTTGCTAAATTATTGATCAATGGAGGAGCACAGAAAACAGAAACCCAGCTTACAGTAGCCATATCTACAGTACTTCTGTATATTTTGCCCTCTGTCTTGCTCAGGTTTTTTTTTCCTGCGTCTTTTTTGTTTCTCCTTGCTGTCTGCTGACTTTCTTTTTCTTTCCTCTGCTCTATCTCTCCTCCTGTAATGTTGAGGCATCCAGTCTTTCAGATCAACGAGACCCTATGCAAAAACTCTGCTGCACTCAAGAAAGCATCCAAGTTCAGTTCAATTATTCAGCATCCCTCTGCAATGATGAATTATTGAGGTAAAAGCATGTTCCCGTATATGGCAGCATAGTCTTCTGAAGACACTAGCCATTCTGCAGATGGATAATGAAGAAGCTACATAATAGTACAGACACTGAAGTTGTAAAAAGAGAATGTTTGTGAGTCTTATGAGTGTCTGAATTGTACTATTCGATAAAATTGATGCCGAGATGCCATTTTACAATCATACAGATTATGAGTTCAGAAACCTCTGTAAGGGTTCAGGAAATCAGGCGAGTCGCATGTGTCATAACCAACATAAAATAATGTAGGTGTTTAGCAACAGTACAAGTAAATACAAGTATAAATACTACAGCAAATGTGCTCTTTTTAACCTCATTCATTTTAAATGAATGTATGTGAGACAATGCTGTAAAGTTTAAAAAAAAAGAATTCCCATCTGTTAATGTAACTATCACCATATGTCACCACAGCTCTATCTACCACTGGTGTCTGATTAGAAGCCTCGGTCCACTTTCCCTTGGCTTTGCGTCATAGAGGAGGCAGATGATCCAATAAATAATCAATAATGCGCCTGTAAATCAAAGCCACGTTGGCAGAGTTGTGCTTGGTGCTTTTTTGTACTGCCCTCATCACCCATTCTCAGCAACTGCTCCCTGGCCCACAGCCTCCAACAGACCCTGCCATCTTCCACAAGGTGTTTGAATAGACTGTTCAAATATTTTCACTGAAAATCTCTTTTTTATCCCTAAATGGCCAGTGCATAGGCCTACTCACATGCCTATATTAAAAGAGGGATTCACAGTTTCAGTGCAGTTTGTACATAATTGTACAGTATCACAATTTTTGTTGTTTACCCAAAGTACATCCAGCATATTGGATATGGAATGTAATAATGATTATGCAGCACAGTTATAGCTTTAATTTGAGAGCATTTACATCTAATAAGAGAACCACAGCCAGAGAAGCACATCCCATTTCAGTTTAATTGAACACATCTAAATAAAATTGTCATAATGAATACTCCGCTGCAATACTTGGCAATAGCAGACTGCCTCCAGTCTGAGGTTCAGAGATACTTCTCAGTGGTGAGCATCCACCCTGCTGTTCTTTTGGACCTGTAATATAACCATTTTTAGCTTGTTCCTGTTTAGAAAGCTATTCTAGATCCAGTGAATAAAACAATTACACATTTAATTTTAGAGAAGGCAAATCAGAAATGCTTTCATTGACTGCATTTTTGTAGCAACTTGGTTGGATCAATAGTATGCACCCGCACTTTTTGTCAGCTGCCACCAAGAATAAAATGCAGCGTTCTATGTTTTGGCATTTTAGGGTATAATGTGTTAAGGACATTTGGGAGTAAAAAAACACTACAACACAAGACACAAAATTAGTACCTCTAGTATGATGAAGGAAGATCAGTTACCATTTTTAAGTCCTTTAGTGTCCCACAACTTTTGCTTTTCCATTTACTAATAAGTGTTAGCTTGCATTTCAGGATACATCATTTTCTTTAAATTGATTATTTTTATATTGTAAATTGTGTTCATAAATGATGCTTCTAGAATCATCAAGTGCCCACCTTGTCTGCAGTTGCCAAATGATTTGCAGTACAGACTAGTGAAGTAGGTGTGTTTGTCATTTATTTTTTAATATAGATTAATCCAGTCTATAACAGGGGTGGGGGTTAAACACAGACAGATACTGAAAGTGAGTATTCTACATATAGAATCATTATTTAAAGTCCAAAGCTAATATAAACCAAAAAGCACAAAAAAAATTAGGTTAACAGGATGCAGTTGCACATAACTGGAGGAACAAAGGAAAAATGTAGTTGACTACATACTAAAGCTTAAACAAAACATTTAGCTTTGGGCCAACGAGTACATACTTTTGTATTGTGCTTACTGTTTATTTATAAACTGGTAATCATGCCCATGTTAAGACTACCATTTGCTGGTTACAAAGTAGAGTACTTAGTTTGATATTTATTTCTGCTTTTAGTCAAAAAAACAACAACAAAAAAACACTTACACTTAAATTCCATATGTTAAACTTGCTTTACTTGGCTAAATTATCAAAACTTTTAAACTGCAATGGACCTTATGTCATCAGCAACTCCTGTACTGCAACTCCATAACTGACAGACCTCTCTTTGCCACAGGCAGAAATCAAACCAGAAAGGCTCAGCACTGGGAATCAGTGCTCTAGTGATTGAGCCACTCTGGTTTGATCCCTGCCTGTGGGAAAGAGAGGTCTGGCCATCAGGAATGTCTGGAATTTTCCCTGTGATGATCTGAGTACAGTTTGTTTGTGGTCCACTTGATATGTGCATTGTGAAAGCAAAACAGTCTTAGTCCACTTTACATTTGCTTCACAGTCTGAGAAGCCGAACAGCCGAGTCTTGTTATCCAGAGCTGTTAGCGGCTGTCCTACACAATTCAACTCTCCAGCTCTCATCATTGCTGCTTGTTAACCACGTCTGTATGTACAATCTACATGAGTTGCACATGCGACTGATCACTGATCACTATTATTATTATATTAGATTTATAGATAAATTAGATCATTTTTCAGAAATGTATAATACATGCAGTTATAAGGTATAATCTGCTTTGTCGTCTGATAAAACTCCACTATATTCTATTCTGTTCTGATCTAAATTTCCTCATAAAGTATCTTCATAAAATTCATTTATTCTGTGGTATATTGATATGTAAGTGAGTATAATTTTATTTACTTGCTATTTATTTTTTTCAGAAGGCATTCAGGACTGCACATCATATTCTTACTCTTCTCTGCTCATTTACCTCATAAAATATAGGAGCCCCAAAACAACAGCGAGATGGAAATATAAATACACTACCCATAATTCAGTGCTAGACAGCTAAAAAGGAGTTGAGTTATGATGAAGCAGTCTGAGAGCTCATCAGTGCTAAAGACCAGAAAGAAAACTGAGTCCCCTTTAAAGTTCACTTACAATGTGAACACAAAAAGAACTGAGCTCAATAGCAGTTAGTTTGCTTTTAGGTTCACTTCTAGCACTCGTGGCGCAGAGAAGGTGTGCCAAAAAAAGATAAAGGCTTGCCTGGCTGATGCCACAATGTAGGCTAAGTTAGTGGATTTATTTAAACAGGCTGCAGGTGATAATGAGGACAGCAGTGAAGAGGCAGAAACATTAAAGATGAGGAGTGAACAGCGAACACATGCTTACGTGCTATGCACTATGACCTAGCTAAATGAACAAATCTAAAGAACATAATGTTTTTGTTAACCTTTGAATTTTACTGCTAGAGTCTTGCTGCAGTTTTTTAACTATTCCCAAAGTTTAACTGGTCAAACTCAGAGAACAAACTTTTTTAAAATGGTTAATGGACCATTTGACTATAAATGGGTAAGACACACATATAAATTGATAATTTTCTTCTTGATTACTTATTGGTAATGTTTTTGCGTTGTAGCCTATAAGACATGTAATACACTGCTCAAAAAAATTGTAAGCAGTATATTTGTTAGCCAGTCAAGCAATAAAATGATTTGGTAAATACTGTTAAAACCCAAACATGGGAATGACAACACTGAAAAAGTAGTTGAATCAGTTTACAAATTAGTCTTACACAATCAATGCAAATTAATAGATTGTGTGCTTTTTTTTTTAAATTAATGATTAATCAAAATAAAAGATTGATCATCAAACATTGTTTCTGTTTAAATTTGTCATATCAAGTTGGGGCTGTTTGACAGCAAATTTATGAAGTATTTTTTGTTTCCTCTCTGATCTGAGGTTCTAAAGTTAGATTTATATTTTATTATTAGATTATTATATTTTTAGCCTTGTTGTGTGTTCCTGTAATAAATTACATTACATGAGGGCATTGAGAACATTATTCATTTGGCCCTCATGTTGAGAAACTACAGGATCAGTCAAAAGTCACAGGACAAGCTGTTATTTTATAAACAAAAGGGAAAATGACACATATAAGCAAGTAATGGGTGAGGGGACCTATCTTTTAGGCTATGATCACCATCTTTAAAGCCACCATATTTGTATCAAGGGCAAGTTTTTCCAATGGGAAGGGGGTTAAGTACATGACAAAGAAGACCAGAATTGTCTAAGAAATAAACATGGCGTACATCAAGTAATTGGCTTCATACCTGAGTACATTACTGTGTCTGCTTGTTTAGACTCTTACCTGGTCTTCCAGGGAGCATGTTAGCATTGTTGTGCTAGTCACATGAGGAGCATTGCAGTGCCATTTGGGCATCACTGGAAGCCAGATTGGACCAAGTCGGATCCACACTGGCAAACCTGAGCCCAAAAACCAATTGTAATTCCATGAATTAAACATGTATAAAACATGGATTAAATTCCATTTGGATTAAGCAGATACTGTTTGAAATGTTTTTATCTCCTAAAGCTCCTAGCAGTAAGATAAATCTACATGCTAAAACATCAGAGCTGGAATTACATAGCAAGCAGAACAATATCAAAGTAACTGATTGAAACATATTGAGGTCCTGAGTACTACTCTTCCATCACCTACTGAGATACAGCAGGCCCATCTGTCACTGGTCAGTAGGTCAAACCTTACTGTCATCATTAAGCTTTGTTAAACAAGAAATCATTCAGGATGCACATGCTATTAGAGGTAAACATAAATTCTGGGGTAATCTGATCTCCACTTATGATATCTATACTTCAGCCATCCTTGAACAATGCAGTATCACAAGTTGCTTAAACAGGTGTTCAAGCAAAGTCTGAAGCCAACACTACTATTCCCACCTCAGCTCTTTATTTACACTCAGGATGAGACTAAAAAAAGACTCTACTCTGTAGGAAAGGTGATAACTTCTTGAACTTTTTGAACAACCCAACAATGGGTCTCCATGATTCACGATGTCCAGGTGCTGGCCAAGGGAGGTGCACACTGGTCTGAGTTAACCCACAGCATCTGCGATGCGACCAGTGTGGTTGTGAGGCCTTTCTGTTGTGCGCCGCACCTCGTGCCTCCTCAAGTTAATCGATGACATGTTTACTACTTGGATTAGTCTTATTCACTTGAGGTGTACATTTTAATCATTGACCTAATGTGGCATTCATCACTTCATTTTCTTTTGGACTAATCACCATGGGGATGGTACGGTGGGTAGCACAGTCTCCTCACAGTGAGAAGGTGTTGATTCCATTCACTTACTGATCACACGCACATGATACCTATCACATGACTGCTTACACCAACATTTAAACCTTGGGGAACTCTTTGTGAATTACATATTTCTTTTTTTTTACTTTACCCTTGCCTTGTGTTTTGATCCAGATATACTGTTGCTCTTTTTTGTATTGTTTATGGTATTAATTCTGCTCAGTATTTGTGAGCCTCTGGGTTTTCTGCATTGTAAAGAATCTTCGAATCTGCGTTCTTCATTTGCCTCCCATTTTTGCCAAATCATGACATCCATATGTGCTACAATCTCTAATTAATGTGTCCAGCCCCTTTGAATTAGTGACATGAATAATCCAATACATGCAGTAAGTGCATGTTAACATGTTCAGATAGTGTAGTTATAGTAGGTGTATTCTGTCAAACTAGCAAACATCACAGTTCTAAATAGAGTTTGTAGTTGTTTCATGTTTTCCAAACATCATTTTCCAAAAATCATTGCTTGTTATACATCATCATACATTTACATTTTCACCTGACCTGATAACTCAACTGCTAAGATATTAATCTGGTCAGTTAACTAGCAGGATGGTTGTCAGTAATCGGTTTACGCTGATAAAGTAATTAAATTTACATGTGCACTAGAGGAGCAACTGTGAGATGACCCCCCAAAATAAGAACGGTTTATTTGGTAAAGGCCATTAACATTTTGTCCCTTTAGTCTTTATTTAGACTAGGGTTTGCATCACTACTAGTACCATAGTGCCTGGCACTAGTAGCCTGGTCTAGTACCTGGACCCTACAATGGTTGCACAGTTAGTCCAGCTCCTCCACTTGACTACATTCCATTGCCAGAACTCTTAAGAATGT
>JAUZSU010180836.1:0-12577 GCA_034780255.1 Parotocinclus maculicauda | reverse complement strand
TATTTTGTTTGTGAAAAATAGAGGTGTGTGTGTGTGTGTGTGTGTGTGTGTGTGTGTGTGTGTGTGTGTGTTTATTGTGGATGGCTCAGATTATCCATAGATTTGCAGCTGCTAATTAACTATGTTTTAAAATGTCAAGTGAAAATTTACTCTAATGCATCTCTCTCTTATTACTGTTCCATTTCCACATATTTGCAATATAAGCATATTTTCTGTCAACATATAAATCAACGACATACTCCCAATCACTTGCTCGTTTTGCTACCCACAACATTTAAACATTTATAATAGTAATTAGGTGCAGGTGAACAAACACAATCCAATCCAATACAATGGAATGTCTTCTGCACAACTCAAACACCTACCAGTGTTTTACAATCTATAACAGTTGTGTTGCCAGATTCTCTAGGTTTTCTCTCTCCCCATGTCCCTGGTGAGTGCATTGTTTGGCGCTGTTCCCAGATGAGCGAGGAAGTGCTGAGTGAGAGCTGTAAAGAAGTCATTTCTGCTAGCATCTTGCTATCGGACAACAATTAGATCATTGATGCAGAGGCCTTGCTTATCACAGAAGTTTCAAAACTGAGCACACCTCCAGAGGTTTTGCATACAAGTCCTAAGGGAGATCTTTCATTTCACTTTAAGGTCAGTTATTGCATCAAACCGAATGAATTATACAGTTTCCTTAATTGATTCCCCTTAAGCTGCTGCATGTGTGCTGCCTTATTTTTAGGTGACTGTAGTGAATGTAATGTAATGTATTGCTAGATGATACATACTTGAGTTCATATAGTTTTATAAACTGGCAATGTCCTTATAATATAATAAGCCTTTATAGTTGTAAAAAAAGTTTGATGTTATATGATGCCACTCGTTTTGCTGTTATATTAGATAACCAACTAGATATTGCATTTGCAATGGCAAATATGGAAAACTTCAGGTTAGCTCATGTAAGATAGCTATCAGAGAAAATCTATTACCATGCAAAATCTCAAAATCAGGACAAAAATACATATTATCCTCTGTTCTGTGGCCTGAGATAAGAAAAATTACAAGCACACTTACCGTCATAAAACCATCTAATAATCCAGAGTCAGGTTTGGGAGGTGCTTGAAGGCGCTCCATGGACCACTTCTCAATGATGGAGGAGACCTGACTGTTTTCTGTGTTTAAAATGCGGAATCCAGACATGTTAACGCCACTGTAGCGATATGGTTCCACATCCAAAGCAAATAGGTCCTAAAGAAATGTAAAAAATAAATAAATATATTCCCCAAAATGTTGTGATAGAAATATATGGTCAAAATTATGTGGACACTTGACCAGCTCCCGTTGCTCTTTTGCTTCCTGCCTTATTCTCTCTTTTTCCACTTTCGTTCTGGCTTTTCCACACTTCTTATTTCCATAACTTAGACATTAAAATTATATTTTAATAAATAAGTGCTTCTTGACTGTCTTGAACGTGAATCATGAATATTAATATTGGCCATTGCTGCTATAGCCATCTCCACTTTCATTTTGGGAATTAACTGTCATGATAAACATTCAGCATTGGTGGAGTTCAGCAATATTCAACATGAAGCCTAGCTGGCCGTGGATGGAAACAATGCCCTTGTTGATTATAGAGGTCAATAAAAATGGTCAGACTGGTCTGAGCCGACAGAAAGTCTAAGGTAACTAGCCACTATACAATGGTGGAAAATGAGAACCAGCAACATATCAAATAAAATCAGAATACCATGTCTGGGTTAGCAGCAGGGTGCATCCCTTTATAGACACAATTTACCCATCTTCTAATGGCTTCTTTCAGCATGACATAACGGCATGTCCCTAAGCAAAATGTGAATTAGACAATGGCCTTCTCAATCAACATATCTGAATCCAGTAGAATTCATTGAGTATGTAGCAGAATGGGAGATGAAAGTGAAGAAATCTGCCGGAATTGCATGATGCAATCATGTCAATATTTATGCGTACCCTGATTTTTGATGGGGCTGTGTTCTGATAAACACATTGTAAGTTACATTTAAGTTACACTGAGGATTACTTACATACTGTATATATCATATTGTAACTTACCTTAAACATATTTAAAATGGTTACATTAACCTTGTTGGGCAATATTAGTAATACAAAGCCTATTGATAATAGTGTTGAATATCTCATGTAATTTATTGAATCCTGTACTGAAAGTTAAAAACAAAAAGGTTAGTCCGTTGGCACTGTAGTCTCTGTTGCCCAGCTTCTCTGGGAGAGCATATCTAAACAAAAGCTACACATATTATTGTAGCTGTACAATTTACAATAAAGCCATTCTATTGTAGTAGTTTTGGTGCTTATGTTCTTTCCAAATGCAGTTTGAAAACCTTTAGTGACTGATGCATCGAAGGACAGATGATCATAACACACTACACACTTCAGGACCCAGTGGTCCTTTTCTGTGAGTCTGTATGAATTACTTATTCACAGTTGAGCTGCTACTGCTCCAAGACATATCCATTTCACAACAGCAGTGAGTACGCGCAGTGTTTTTCTGTGGAGACTGCATTAAGCAGGACTATTCTTATACGATAACCATGCAGAATATATACATGATAATAAACACACAACAGGACATGGTAAAAAAAATAAAAATAAGAGATGTATCGCTAAATGCTTTCTCACATCTTTTTTTCTTTGCTCTTGTATGGCAGCACTCACTCATTCTCTCTTTGTGTCTTTATTTCACTCACACGAATCTCAGCTAGGGAGAGGAAATCTGGCAGAAAATGGAGAGCATATGTATCCTGCCCATAGCACGGTTGTTCACTCTGCTGGGTAAATTAAGCTCACAGTTCTGAGCAAAATGACAGGCATTTTAAATAATCAGACTTTTTTTCACTCTCCATAGCTATCTTGAAACTTTCTTTTATCTTGCCCCTTCTGAAGAAAAATGAAGTACAATGTGCTACTTTTTTTGGCAGGTGAATTTATTGTTATTTTTCCCAAGAATATATTTCATAATCAGTGTAGCGCACATGGATCAGAGGTTTTTAATTTGCCACAGAATGGGCAGCACTAAGAAGGAGGGAGCGCAGGCTGCCTACTGATATATTTGAGATATGGCCTTAATAAAAATATAGTTTTAATTATGTCTAAGTCATGAAAATAGGACAGAAGAGAGAGGGAGGGGGAGAAGGAGGCAGAAAGCAAAAGAGCACTTGTCAAAATCTGAGAAAAGGAAGAGCCCTCTAAACTAGGACAAGGACCATTTCAGTTACACCTGAATCACAGTTTCTTCAAATTTTCTTTCTACTTTCTCATAGCCTGATGCATTCCCCTTTCCAGAAATTGTATTAGATATTTCTTCATTTATCTTTTAATAAAAGCTCAAACATTACTCTATTGTGGCTTTTTAAGGGAAATCAGTAAATGCTGACTACATTATGTAGTCAGAAAGGTGCTGCTAACTTGTAAATCTACAATAGAGCATCATTAGTGCAATTTGACTTCATAAAACTGGAAAATACTGTACTAACATTTCATACTTACAGTACTTGCATAGGTGCGAAACACGGTGACAGAACAATAATCTCTCTATCATCACTTTATATACACGTTTAAGACCCCATTTCAGAATGCAATGCAATAACTATTGTCTCTAATTATAATAAGGAAGTCATGCACCCCATCAACACAGCATCTGTATGCAAACATATGCTTACATTAGATTCCTTACAGTATCACACAGTGTGGAGCCATCATAAGCATAAGCATAGCAGATAATAGAATGTGGCAATTTATGTATTCATTTATTTGTAAGTACTGATGTATACTGGGTCCTTGTGTTCATGTACCACCAAGCTGTCACTTTTGGGCCTTTGAGCAACCCTAAACTTACTTAACTATTATTTAAAATCAGATAATATACCACTAATGGAAGCTCTTTTGTCAAAAATAGTGAATACTTGATTTCTACAGTGTACTCTATACTGAAACTCCACTGATGGACTACATATGATTTAATACAAAAAAAATCTGAAAATAGGCAGTTAGAGCAGTGTGATCAGGAATTCTGTCCTGGATAGGTGTGTATGGTTCTCTCTTGAGATGCTTATGACGATGTACTAGAATTTTTCACTAGAATTTTATAGTCATAAAATCAGTCATTTCTATTCAATTTTTTCTGGTTTCTGATTCTTCCTTTTCAATCACCCAGCATTCTCAAAATATAGATAAATATTTTTCCATATTTTATTCCATTAACTATGAAGCTAATGTTTATAAATGAGTTTAATACATATTTAAACAATATTATTTGATTTGTGTTTATTTTGTATCAGTTTACTTGCATGTGTATTACTTTTATATACCAAATAAATACTTATTAAGGCTATAGAGCACCATGAGTAAACAGATCAGCTTAAAATGAATGAATCACAACACAGTTATGATTGTAAATCAGGCAGAAGTGCAACCAAGACAGGATTTCAGTCCATCACAGTACACAATAGGTGTCACTGTTGCAGCACCAGCCTTTGCACCTTCATATTGTACATGGTTAACCATACCTGTGCAAAGTCTGACTCTGGGAGTGGTTCAGATCAAACCAAGATTACTACCTAGGAAAAGTGCAACCAAAGCTCCCCAATATGATGTATACTGTGGTAGCCTAGCATTTAGGGTACTGAATTATGGAGCAGAAGGTTCAGGTTTTGTGTTTCCCACATCTGACACACTGACAATGTTGGGTGCAAGGCCCTCAACCAACAACGTCTTCAATAGTAAGAATTTCTCAATTACAAACTACTCTGGATAAGGGTGCTTGCTAAATGATGTAAATGTATACATACAAATAAATACAAGGAAGAACAGAAAATATGGCCTATTTTTGTTAAGTGACAATCATAAGACAAAAGACACATTTTCAAGAAATGAAAACATTGTCCACTATATATGAGGAAAAAACTATTTTAAGACATGCTGAATATATTTTAAAACTATAATGGAACCATTTAAATATTGATCAGGCTAGAATTAATAGATTCAAATATGTTTTACTGTATTTAAACTTACACCTGAATATGAATTTCCAAACTCCTGACCTTAAAGCAGTTACAATACAGTATATTAATATTATTAGTAAAAGAGTTGTAACAAGCAAAACTGCTAGCTCTTACCAGTGTCGTGAAAATATAGTGGTAATACTCTGTCATCATCCCCATGGCAAGTGCCTGAAAGAAAAAGAGGAAAAGGAGAGAGATTACACCAATAAAACTGACAGTAGCAATAGCATTAATGTGAAAGAAATGTGAAGAAGATTATCTATTTAGCACCTCACTGAAAGGGAATGGTGGGGGAAAAAAAAGGCAATTATTCACTTATGCATTGAAGCAAAAACTAAGGGCATTTTCTGCTGCCCGTCATAAACAGAAACTGGCCCAAACTGGAACCAACTGAATTGAGTTCTATTTAATTTTTCACCAATTTAAGAATGAAGTGTAGTGTCAGATTTATTAAACTAAAAAAATATATATTGCATTGTCCTTACAAAGCAGTAGTGCCACTGAAAAAATTAAAATGTTCTTCTGACTTTTATTTAAATTTGTCTCAGAAAACAGATTTTGACAATTATTTCAATCCACATCAGCGCATGAGGCATGTGATTAAAATTACATTATCAAGCAAATGCTCAGTTTAATTTGTCCCATTGTCTGATTTGTCTTTTGTCTTCACATGGTTTTGGTGTTTTCTGTTTGTGCTGTGTCTGTGCAATAAAAAAATTAACATATGTGCAGGCAGAGGTAAAGAAAAAAGCACAACATTGCTTGCAAAGGTTAGAACAGCAACAAAACTGACTGTGTGTGGATAATGTATTCATTTATTATTGTTTTGTATTTTGGTGTGTGTGTGTGTGTGTGTGTGTGTGTGTGTGTGTGTGTGTGTGTGTGTGTGTGTGTGAGTGGTGTGAAATCAGCCTTGATATGAACAGGACGAAATACTGTAGGTGACAAGCAGGGAATATAAACTAAAACCTTTGTTAATTGTAATGCATTGCACAGGCACAGTCCTCACCATCTATCTGAGATACATTGGGCTTCTTTAATAACAAGGCTAACTTTGTACTTGTGCAATATAGAGCTGCTAAAATGTGTGAGGTATGAATGTGGATTCTCTGCATATTGCCAGAGGCTATCGGGACTGAGTAATCTAACAACCAAGCAGATGGGATTTGATTTGGCTCTTCTTTGGTATGTCTCCATAAAGATAACGAGCTCTCAGGTTTACTCTCTAGCCCAAACCTGCATTTTGCTGGCATCCCTCACAGACTGATAGATGACTCAATCCATAATGCTAATTAGTCTGTGGGCCAAGCTGTTGTGCAGTGGAATGATACAGCAACAATCACTGAGTTTAAGTGTCTGATCTGTTCCAATCATTCACTCCATCAGCGTGCCCCTCAGGGGTGGCATGAAAAATTCAAAAGGCTGTACTCAAAAAGAGCATCTGGCAGAACCATATACAATGATGAGCACAAAAGCAGGCTAATGCTGCCCTCCTGCTTCCATAACTACATGAATGGAAATGTTAAGGCTGCACTCATCGTTGCTGCCACAGCAGTAGGTCAAAGCCTAAGCTGCAATAGTGTGAGTAGACTACCATACCTAAACATGTTCAGTATGGCCTAAACTAGCAATTGTAGATAATTAAGTAAGCACTATAGCAGGTAGGCTGTGCATAAGTATGTTCAGATTATGAATTGCAAATTATAATAGCAAGAAAGAGGTGAGGGTGATTAGAATGGCTCAGGGTCAGGGCAGAAATTGCAGGTGGTGTCGCGTGGCTAAGCACCCAGGTGGACTGGAAAGTCTCCAAGAGATGTGTGTGGTCAGAGGAAACATCAGAAAGCAACACATAAAACAATACAGAGGCTGACTGTCTGGTAGCAAACAGGGTACACAAAATATCCACAGGGAACTTAGGCCAACAATGTTGAATGCACACTTCTTTATTTTTTTATTATTATCATTATTATTATATTACTACCGTTTTATTCAGTTGTGCACAAATAGACACTACAAGCCTCATTTACTAAAGTTGTTATTTTCTATATGAACCACAAAACTGGGCAACCTGATATACAGCCTCAATTCAAAATTGTATAGAAGGGAAGAGGGAGGGGAAGGGAAGTGAAAAAGCAACAACAAGTGTCTTACATTTGCTTTGACATTTATTTCATTGTAGACAGTATGAATCAAATATATTTCATGTTTTATATCTGGTCAACTTCACTCCATTGTTAATATGAATCATGTAAATATACATCCATTCCTACATTCCAGGCCTGTAACACATCCCAAAAAACTTGAAACAGGGGAAGTCTAAGGCTACTAATGAGGTAAATAGGTGATGTAAACTATTTCAAATGCTGGGGAAAATAGCTCACTTATAATTCACTCTTGCCCCCTTAATCCTGGACAGGGTAACAGGACAGTAGTGTCAGTCACATACAAGGGCCACTTTATCATAATTACTTACTTTAAATATGTATTTGGACTACAGGATGAAACCTGGATTAAACTTAGACATGCAAAATCCACACAGAAAAGACCTAGACTGGTCCACCTGGGAACAAACCCAGAACCTTCTTTCTGTAATGTGACAGTGCTACACACCAAGCCACCATTCTTCCCGTGGGAAGAATTCTTCATTGTTTAACAAGTTTGGAATTCATTTGCATATTTCTCCCTCCACAGTGCATGATTAAATTAAATGATTTAAGGAATCTGAATGAATTTCAGTGCAGGGGCACAAACCTAAAACCTTAACTGAAGACTGTGTAAAGACCTGTAAAGTACATACAGTGTACTTGTGTGAACATTTTATCACTAGGATACATAACGCATGACTTAATTAAAGTGGTGTTTAATACAAATATTAATCTTCACAATTTACTCAGCTTAGCCCTTGTTTAATTTTTAATCAAGTGCTGAGCAGTAAAACACTACTCCCATGCACTAGACAACTTTGAAAATACTTTAAAAAGACTTTTAATAGACTGCAGTCTGACACCCTCTCACATCTAATGACTTTTAGTTGCAGTCTTCTCACAGGCTATGATTTTGAAAAAACTGTAAATATTGCAAGGTCACTAAGTACACAACTACGACTACACTGCTCAGAAAAATTTGAGGATATTTTGGGGTATCTCCTAATTTTTGTTGGTTTTGTTGGCGATGTTAACGTCACTATATGAGGGGACATATAAGGTAGAAAGAAGCCCTCGCCCTATAAGGTTCGCTGAAGCCCTTGCCCTATAAGGTTCACTGAAGCCCTCAAAATTTATGGTGATGCTATGCTAAAGTAAACACTGACCCAAACAGGACTACAGAACAATTTACAACTGGTATACCAGCAAACCGTACAAGATTGCTAACTTCAACCATATAAATCAGATGTGTGTCTGTTTCTTATTAGTATGCTGAGGTATCAACAAGTAGGAAGTAATCTAGTTGCAGTCATGTAATAAGTGACCCTGCAGGATTCCCAGTCTTTGCAAAATCACAGCCTGTGATTAGACTGCGACTAAAAGACTGTGACTAGTCGTCAGATGTGAGCGGGTGTCAGACTGTGGTCTATTAAGTCATTTCAGAGTCTTTTTAAAGACGTCTAGTGTATAGGAGGCATAAGTGTAAGGCCAGTCATAACTTGTAGCAGTCATAGAAGATTTCCAAACACAGACAACTCTAACATTCAGCCCTTGTACAGGGCAAGGTTGAGGCTGGGGGTACTACAGTGTTGTCCTGTTTTGTCTTTTTGCCATGGAGTTTGTTAGTATATGTAATGCTGCTGAATAATCAGTCACTCAGTTTCACCCTTGGTCAACCTGTAACATACTAAGCTTTTAGTCTTTTTAAAGAATTGCCTTTTAAAAAAAGAAAATCTACATAAGAAATGGGATTGATTTTTAACACGTATTTTACTGGTCTGCTCATTTGGTGAAAGTAACCAAAGCCTGCATCCCAAATCATATACAGTTATTTAAGTAGTGCTTCAAACTAGCAACAGTAAATTGCATGGTGCATTATTTGAACATTAAATTTAGTATGCAGCTTAGGAAAGAAGAATAACTATAACTAAAGACAATTATTAAATGTGTATTGCTCAACATTACATGTCATATATTTGTCATATGTCTGGGACTGTGGTTAAGGTGCTGGACTATTAACCAGAAGGTCCATGGTTCAAATCCCACCCTTAAACTCACAATTGCTTGGATTGTGAGACTGTATTAATTGTAAGATGCTCTTAATAAAGGCGTCTGCTAAATGACATAAATGTAAATTTATAACTAAACTGCTCACAAAATTATGGGATATTTCATTATGGAATATTCCATTTTAAAATACCCCCTAATTTTTGTGAGCAATATACTAGAAATATACCATTAGAGTTGGTGATTGTTAACTGGCGAGTACAATACACTACAGATTTGTGTCTAAAACAGAACACTGCACAACTAAGTGTTATGGTGATAAAACAATAGTTTAGCAGTATAAGCACATTTGAAAATGTTTTGTAAAGGAAAATGGATTACAGTATACCACAGAAAGTCATATCAAGCCTATAATAGCCTTATATTTGGCTCTCCTGCCCAATTAAATTGCTCATCTATGCATACTCTTTACTGTGCCACTTGTAGTCCAGGAAAACAATTTTCATTTGAAATGTTATGTAGAGTCAGTTAGGTGCTTCTGTCTACACTGTATAGCAGAGTAATGTTCATGCATGCTAACACGTTATCTGCCATAGAGAAAAGCTTAACTCATAACTAATCTAACTATGTCTACATGATTTGTTAACAGCCTTAATAGAATTAGGTGTGTGCTGTTTAAAAAAACAACAGACCAAAATAGGTTGTTTTGGTAAACTGGTATGCTGATCAACTGACTTTACCAGCAAGTCTATCACTAACTAACATTAACCACCTCGGAACAACTTAAAATATGGATTTGGCATTATCTTACCGTTTGATCAGCATACCAGCATCCAAACAAAACATTTTTTTTTCATGTTAAAGACTATCCTGTTACGGTTACTGTAAGGAGATTGCATTGTTAATTAATTTAATATATATACAATAGAATACAATTTTAAAAAAAAACAGAAAAATACATTGCAATGGAAAAAATATAAAACAGAGCAAACACTGTATGTTAAACAACTAAGATAAAAACAACAACAGGTTTTCTGAAGGACCAATCTTAGGACAGACAGTAAAGACTACCAATTACTGTTATTATCCACAATGCATGCTGGAACCCACCAGGTCACAAACAAAAGTGTATGGCACAGTGTTTGGCATCCACAGGCTAGACATTTCAATAAAGTAATTACCTCTGACAAGAAAATATTTTTTCACACAAAGATGATTGTACAATACTAGAGACAAATGTTAAAAAACAAGAAGTAATGGAGCAACCTCCTGTCTGGGCACATTAACTTCTCACAAAGGTTGTCGGCATAATATACTTCCAAAAAAAGGTTCATGTCTGGCGACATGAACAATTCAGTAAAATAGCTAGCTAGCTAGATCTGCAGGCTATGGTGAATTGAGTGTTTATTTGTTAGTATGGCTAACCTTTATGTAAACAACACCATATTATAATTATTTATTTCCAATACCAGATTATTCATTTCCACAGCTTCTTAAACTTATCAGTGATTTTGGATTGTTTTCTGTTCAGTTGGACCAATTTGTTGCTGTTTCAGTTTTCCAAAAACAAGGCCGTACATTTAAATTAGACCATGGATATCTCATTTCTACACCTATAGTGTGGAAGTCACATGGCATTAAATAATTTGAGAGTGGACATCAGATCTCTTATGGTTGGTTCATAAGAATGGTCTTATGCTTTTAAAAACTGTTTATTTAAGTATTGTTGATGGATGAATTTGACTTCCTATGGACAACCTTTAATTTAGAAAAGTAATTAAAATTTCTTGGGCATTGTGAAGCATGATGGTTTTTAATCTCTGATAATATGGCAAATCAGAGAAAACTGGTGTTTAAACTGTTTGGTTTGAAACCTGTGCATGTGTCTATGTGTGCAGCTCACATTTTAACAGTTTCACATACCTGTTTGAGAATGTTGGCAGCCATCTCATGGCCACAATCAAAGATTACATGGAACTCTTTCCCTCGTTTCATCTCCTTAAGAAGTGGCTTGGTGTCCTTGGTCTCTGCCGGTAACTGTCGGATTTTTAACCGGATATTGTAACGAGAGGGTGCCTTAATGAGCTCCTGTAACCGGATCAGACCTGATAAAAAGAGTGACAATGAAAAGTACAGAAAGAAAGAGAAGTGGAGAGAAAGAGAGATGGTGGGAGAAATAACACACAATCTATAACGGAAATGAGAAGTTGTCAATGCATAACATTAATAAATAATTTTCAGTACTACAGTATTCAGTGTGGGCTGTAGAGCTAATTTCAGTATACACAAATAGATGTGGAATAATTGACGTTATACTCTGTATTCATTTAAATCCCATGCCTTTAATTAGAAATGATAAGAAAGCCCCATAAATGGATGTGTAATAGTTTAATTGTAATGAACTATATCCCTCTTTAATATTGTCACACTGCTAGCATATTCTCTCTCTCTCTATCTGTCCGTTTGTCTTACTGTCGATCTCACTCTGTGTGTGTGTGGGTGTGTGTGTGTGTGTGTGTGTGTGTGAGAGAAAGAGAGAGAGAGAGAGAGAGAGAGAGAAAGAGAAAGAGAAAGCGAGAGAGAGATTTACAATTGCAACTTGTTTAATGCGTTCTTCTTCTATTTCTCTTAGACATCTGATTATAAAGTAGAAAGCTTAAACTTGGCATCACTGTGAAAATGACTTTAATGACTCCTTAAACCGCACAGCCTCTGCAACGTCTTTGTTGTGGGACTGTGGTAGCCTAGTGGTTAAGGTACTGGCCTCTGGACCAGAAGATTAAGGCTTCAAATCCCACCTCTGCCAAGCTACTACAGTTGGGCCCTTAAGCAAGGCCCCTAACCCACAAGTGCTTGGATTGTAAGACTGTATAATATGTAAGTCGCTCTGGATAAGGGCGTCTGCTAAATCCCGTAAATGTACATGTAAATGTAAATGTAAACTTAAATATCACATATTTTTGAAAGTTGTAGCATACCATAATTTCTGATGAAAAAGTGCACAAACCTTTGTTTAGATTTTTGTTTACGTTCAGATCATTGTTACATATGTTTATGAATTTGCAGACACATTTATATTCAATGTTTCTGCCAGCACAGATTTTATATTAATAAAAAGCAGTTTGAACATATTTAACATTATATATTTTACCATTGTCTCAATGTATTTTGTCAGAGAGCCAGTCGCATCTCTATGCACCACCAGAGGGCAGTAGAAGTTCTCTGTTCAGTCAAAAAGCCATGTTAGGTATACTGCTCACAAAAATTTTACCCCCTGGGGTCGACTGATGCGCAGGTGCGTCAAACGCTGTGTTTCCGGGCGTTTCTATTAACATATTTGCGATAACGTAGCACAGAAATAAACTTTACATCCCGACTTATGAG
>JAUZSU010180825.1:0-12579 GCA_034780255.1 Parotocinclus maculicauda | reverse complement strand
CATCTCAAGGATGATCAGTGGAAACAGGATGCACCTGAGCTCAATTTTGAGCTTCATGGCGAAGGCTGTGAATACTTGCGTAAATGTGATTTCGTAGTTTTTTATTTTTAATACATTTTCAGAACTCTCAAAAAAACTTTTCACATGGTCCTAATGGGGTATTTTGTGTAGAATTTTGAGAAAAAAGATTAATTTAATACAAATTGGAATAAGGCTGTCACGTAACAAAATGTGGAAAAAGTTAAGCGCTGTGAATACTTTCCGGATGCACTGTATTCCGTTAACTGACTGTAGTCCTGTTGCTATTTGAATTTAGAGATGCACCCATTGCAATTCTCTTGGCTGATTCTGATTGCAGATTGGAGTTATAAATAACAGCGTACAGAAACACGCTTGCTCTTTCCATTTGTGTTTTGACGCTGTTTTAAATGTCTTATAAAATTTGTCGACCATACAATTTTTGAAGATGGTCCCTCATGGATCATTTTCTCTGTGCACGTGTTGCAAAGGGGACGTGTGCGCAGTGGCTGTGTTTATGCCACTGTCACAATCGTCTCTGCACAAATGTAAACGTGACTTACACATTAGGTCATGCGAGACTGATCACCAGTTATGGTCAATTATGGTCACCGACCGATCAATTGGCACATCTCTTTCTAACTTGATCTGTCCATTAACGATAATAAGGAATTACCTTATCATTACCTAATAAGAATATTATTTGGTTTGAGGAGTATTCTGACTGGAACAGTGACCAGCAGCAGTATCATGTCATCAGAAAGTGGTACTGATTTTTCCACACTGCATGAAAAACAATGAGTAAAGTTAACACCAAAGTAAAAGTAACACTAGATACTGAGAGCAAAGGTTCACATACTTTTGCCACTCACAAATATGTAATATTGGATTGTTAAAAAAAAATAAATAAATAAACAAATTGCCAATTATAATCTTTTTGTCTAATTTGTTTAATTGGTTTTCTTATTATCTACTTTTTGGACTTGTGTGAAAATCTGATAATGTTTTAGGTCATATCTATGCAGAAATATAGAAAATTCATTTCAAAAGAGTTCATAATCTTTCGAGCACCACTGTATACTGCTCACAAAAATTAGGGAATACTTCAGAATGAAATCTCCCATAATTAATTTGGGATTTTTGTGAGCAGTCTACTTGTTAACCACCAGTGATTCTAACCATGTCAGGACAGAGAAAGTAAATGGTAAAGTTTGTATTTTTGTTTTAGCATTCTAGGTGTTACTGCTGTCTGCTATGCAAGTAATATCTGGTCAGAGGTAGTCCTAGTGATTCCTTTATGTTGATGGACAGAACGTAATGCACAATGTAATCCCCACAAAAATGAGAGGATATTTCAAAATGAATATGAAGAGGATCCCAAAAGAACTGCTGGACAATCTGATCCTGTCCATGCCCATCACTGTCAGTGTGTCCTGGGTGACCATACACCCTACTGAACAGTCAATGGTGGGGCACTCTCATTTAGTTTAACATGCTTCTGTTCACCCCCATGAATTTATCACTTGTTACCCAATCAACATAATTGAGATAATATTCTCATTTGCATAATTGAAAAATTTTCTTTGACTTTTCATTTGTTTTTCTGATGTTCTTGTTTAATAAAATAAAATGATTATTTTTGAATCACTTAATTTTTGTGAGCAGTGTATATGTAACAGATGGGAGCTATAAATTTATCTGCAACGTCTGCTTCCAGGTCTTGCCATCACAGATGAAATCTTGCAGAACAAAGCAGATTGGTCCAAACTATTTGAAGCTCCAAACTTCTTTCAGAAATACAAGTATGTATTGAGCTGCTTATCCTGTTGGACACACATGGTGAGATTCAACTATTTCAATAAAGATTTATTTCTCCAAATTGCCCACACATGCCCTCTATATGGTGTCTGCACAAACGTCTCTTGCTTATGTTGCATACGTAAATATTTATCTATACACAAACTTATTTATGCAGTTCTTGCAAGTAACTTTATTATTTTTGTTCATGTAGATGTTATTCTGTTAGATTTAATAACTGTAGAACAACTATGTAGAAAAGTCTTTTTAATCGTTCTGTTTGTCTATTCTAAGGTAGGTATTTGGTAATAAATGATTTTTACTGGTTGTTCTTGTCCCATATAACTGTATACAAATCAAAAATAAAAATTTTTAGTTCACAATCTGTACAATGTATTTCTTGTTAATCTGTGTTTTATACTGTTCGTTTATTTCATACACATTTAGTATGCATGTTCTCATCTCATGGGTTTCTAACGTGAAATCAACATGGCCTGAGTCCATAGTGTTTCTAGTATTTAGAATGAACAACAGATATTTTGATGCCTGTTAGCTTGATCAGAACTTTAAATGGCCTTGTTTAATTGAGATGGGGATCATTCATTGGCCAAAGCTGCAGCACTACCCAGATCATCTGGTTTATTTGTGTGTAATGGTTTATGTCGCCATTTTGTGTATTTCATTACCAATTAGTAAGAACCTTGCATGGGATTGGAGCTGTGTTGCAATTCGATTTTGCTTTTATTTTTAAATGCTACATTAAAAATAAAGAAATGTGCACAGTTTTCCCCTTATTCCCGATGCAGTGAATCAGCCGAGACGTTTACTTTGTACTGGAGCGCTTTAATGGTAGCTGTTTGATTGCACGCCTAAAAACACATTGTTTTTAATTGCTCATTGCGCAATATTTGACTATTTTTCACAAAAGTAAGTCAGACATACAAATGGGTGAGAAACAGAATGCATTTAGAACTTTTAATGATCCAGGTACAGTTTTTTTTCTATAATGTCATACCGTGTTTGCTGCAGCACTTCCTCTCATTGCGATTGCCACCTCTGAAGGGATGCTGAGGTATCTTGATTACCTTTGTGACAGCATTTTAATGCGGAGTATTCTTTTTCTTAGGTACTTCCTAGATAAGAAACGGCATATGCAAGCTGTCACCTTGTGTGCCTTGTGATGGAGCATCTTAAGTGTGTTTATATTAAGGAATCGTTACTCACATTATTGAGTGAAGTGTCTGAGTTTATCTTGTCAGTTTTGTTCTTTGGAGGACATTGGTGCTCTGTAGTACAGTGTAATGCATGGGCTGCTTGGTGAGGCAAGAGGTGTCACCTCAGAGCTCCAGAGATCCCTGGTTCATATCCCATTCTAGATTCTGCCTGTGTGACGTTTGCATGTTCTCCCTGGATTTTCTCCATGTAGTCCGGTGTCCTTCCACATTCTAAACACGTTAGGTTAATTGGCCACTCTAAAGTATCCCAGTGTGAATGTGTGACCTGTGATGGGTTGGTACCCTGTAGCGGGATGATTTCTGGCTTGCTCTCTGTGCAACCAGTTAGGACCTGACTATGAGCAAGCCTTAACTGAATTAAGCGAATATGAAAATGAATGAATAAATGTAGCGAATAGGGGACCATTTTGGATACGGCTCATATATATGTTTCTTTATAGGGTCAGGCAGTGACAACTGTTGAATTGTGTAAAAAATAAATAGCTGTTTATACCAGAGTTTTAACAGCCTTAGTAACAAGTAATGCTGTTATAGAAAAACACATTGCAGACCTATGTATTAATTCTCAATTCCCATCAGGAATTCATTACGGTGCTGTCTTTTTTTCCTCTTTATCTGATTGATTGTACTTACAATTTTGTTCTTAGACAGTGGGTCACAACTGTGCAGCAATACTAAACTATGGAGAAGTATATTTTTTAAATTTATTTTTTTTAAATAGTTGCATGGCTCCAGAAGTCATCTAAGCAAGTCTGTTTGGGATTCAGCTCCAGTTAAAAGATGCCTCGGCTGATTGAATACATTTAGTCTAAAGGGAAAATTGTACATGTTACGTTAATTAACATGTTTCATGTTTTCATCCTGGAATCTATGAAATACCAGTTTCCTTAGCTAACCTAGGAACATACCATTCCAGGCAAATTAGTTTAACTTTTTGTCTATGCATTTGCTTTTTTTGGGGGGGTATCATCTTTTTGCCCTAATAAACATTTGGTTTAAATCACAATAAATGCTGCTGGACTACAGTTGACGTTAAGGCAGTACGCTGGGTTTGTATGTACAGCACCTGTATGTTCTGTGATTTAGACAAACTAATAAATGTTTGAGTTTTTCATATATGTCCTTTATGTCCAGACCACTGTTATTGGTTAACCTGATGCAGCTTAATGTCTTAATTATAACAACCCAAGTAGAGTATTTTAATTGACTTTATTATCGTGACCTGCTCCCCCAACTTATATATAATAATAACTACAAGTATGAAATGGTGTACCCATCTCCCCTCTTAGTGGGTTTATGAACTAACTTTGGTTCTTTATGTACACTGCTCACAAAAGATTGATATTTCATTGAGATATCAAATTTTGAAGTATCCCAGAATGTTTGTAAGAAGTATAGTTGTTTCTGGATTCACTAGAGTGAATAATGATAAAATAATCATTTAAAAATACATCAGTGAAGAAGATTTCAAAAGACAGTTTAAAAGCCACATATTTACATGGGTGTTAGTCTGAGGTAGACCTATCTTTTAGTTTGGGTTTTGGATTCATCTGAGAGGTTTTGTGGTTGTGTGTAGGTCTGGGTAGCCCTGAGGCTCATAACTTTCCCAAAGTTTAGCTTAATAGCTTCTGCTATTTAATGGCATTGTTCTGTTTTTTATGTTCCAAGGCATTATATTGTGTTGCTAGCAAGCGCATCCACTGAGAAGCAGCACCTCGAGTGGTGAGTACTGCACTCTCAGGAAGTCACACAAGCCTTAAAATGACAGCATTCAGCAAGCTTTTGCTTTGAATCTTTCCTGAGAGCATAGTATACCAGCTTTAGATTTGCTCTAATGTGACCTGTTTCTGACAGGATTGGCTTGGTCGAGTCAAAGATCCGAATCCTGGTGGGAAGTTTGGAGAAGAATGAGTTCATCACGCTTGCCCATGTGAATCCCCAGTCATTCCCAGCTCCCAAGGGAAGCAACGAGAAGTGAGTATGGGATTAACAGACAGTCTTAATAACTGACCGAGCACGTTGAAATTTATTTTTTTGTGAATTTATTTGGGTGACAGGGAGGAACTGAGCACCATGTGGGTTATTGGCATAAGTTTTAAGAAAATGGAGGGGTCTGAACATCTCAACGTTGACCTGACGTTTGACATCCAGTCGTTTACAGACACTGGTAGGATGCCTCTTTTATTAAATGTTTCATAATAATTAAGGACTGCTAAATAATGGCTCAAATGATTATGGTTTTCTTGTTCTATATTGTATAATAATTCAGCACCTTCTTTTCCAGATTGCGTTACTAGCCTAATAAAAAATAAAATAATAAGCTTTAATCCTACATTTGACTTCTAATACTGTTGAAGACAATTCTTGAAGTCTAAAGCTGGGTGTGATTGTTTTGCAACTAAGCACATGTTGTAATGGCATTTCTACTTTTATGTAACAATTTTTATTTTCCTCTACTAGACTAAAATTTTGCATGGCCACAGTTTTAAGGCGCCATCTCTGTATATACAGTGCATACAGTAGTGTGCGAACATCTCAATTTGATTAGATTAGATTGTTTTATCATAATGACCAATCAAATAATTACAATTGCCAGAAAGCATATTTCATATTAGCATTTAAAAAATAAACCTTTTTTTGGACATTCTTATTTGTTTATTTAATCTTTAATTTCACCCGAGTCCATAACTTGTCACTTCCACATATTGAGAAGAAATAATTTATTTTAATTATATTATTTTATGAATTTTTTAGATAAAGGTTAGAAGTGCGGAATTGTGTGTGATACACCTTTCTAAGATGGCATGATTCATCCCCTAATACATTGATCCTGTGCCTTCTGGTTGAGTGCAGTCTACCGTCAGGCCATCACCAGTAAGATGTTTGAGCCAGATATGAAAATAACAGCCATGCATGTGAAGA
Organism: Parotocinclus maculicauda; assembly: GCA_034780255.1. Lineage (NCBI taxonomy): Eukaryota > Metazoa > Chordata > Actinopteri > Siluriformes > Loricariidae > Parotocinclus > Parotocinclus maculicauda. The sequence goes on along the minus strand of JAUZSU010180825.1, from coordinate 6,607 downwards.
GGAGACAGCTTCATCAGCTTCTCCCAGACCTGGCCGTCCTGAGAAAGAGAAAGGCAAGGCTTTTTGGGTTTCGATGACGTATTGTGTGCATTACATCACTGTTTCCTATCCCAATGCTAAGCCTTGTTTTTTTTTATTATCCTGTAGCAATCAACTGAGGGTGTGAATATTCTACCTGAGAGCAGCGTGGAGCTGTCTCTGGACAGTGATAACAGCATGTCTATGCCATCCCCCAACAGTTCCAGTGCTTTCAGGAGTGTCCATGCTGCCAGTCCTCACCAGTGAGTTCATCACACACATGTTCAAAAGCAAGTTGAAATAACTAAAAGTAGCCTTGTAGTACTTTCAGACACATGTATCCACACTCCGTGTCTGATAAGCTGCTGTAATGGATGAGGTATTTTAATCCCCCTCCTTGCTGTCCAAATCACCAACTCCACTGTAATAAATAAGCAGGAATTGTAACCTTAGAAATCAAATTCTGTAGTGAGTGTGTAGCAGTTTAATGTAACTGATGCAGATATCTGGTATCCGAATGGCATTTTACCTCTACCTGCACCTTTCTCCCCCTTTCCGTCAGTAAGATACTAGGCAGGATGGTTTTTAAAACCATACTTCCCCATTATTAGTTAGTTCTGAGAGTCAGCAGTATTAATATAGTGTTTTATGAAGTGCAAAGTGTAGCAAATATAATGTGTATAAATATGTGAAAAAATGTAGATCTAGAGATAATTACAGTATATTGCACTGAAGCTCCTGTGTATGGAGTAATCAACAATAGTTCAGTACCATTCAGGCCAGCCTTTTTTAATTGCTTGTTTCTCGGATGTCCCTACTTAAGAATCTACTGAGAAAGGGGGAAAAAAAAAATCTTTATTTTTCAGCACTTTTAAATTTCTCGAGGACTATGTGGAATCAATACAAGGAAGGAGGAAAAAAATGTAAAAAATGTATTTGAAAATAAAATTTATTTAATCTACAATTAAATTAAAGTGAATCTGGAAAAAAAAATATGTACAGAACAATACCGTTGGCTCCCCACCGGAAGGCGGAAAAAGCTATTTTTTGAATTTTTGAATTTCAACCTTTAGCGGCAGATCCGGATTCCGTGTATTCTTCAAATATGATCGTCGGCGGATACGCGAAACAAGCAATAAAAAAATTCTGGCCTCAGTTTCACAAAATAAATGGAGCAGCATTGCAAAGTTACATAATAACATCTTGTTTAATGTTTCTAAATCGTAAATAAATTGTAAGACGTACTGACGCAGATTTATTGTCAGTCATGATCCTAGTAGAGGTAGAGGCATCATGCTGTTTATCATGCACCATCTATATCAGTTACAGTCACTGTGTGAGAGTTTGCACACGCCTCATAAAAAAGGTGTGCATTTTAGAAAAGCATACTGTAAAATAAATGTATAGATTTACTCACCCAAGTTGCTTTTGCTGTAAGACTCTGTGTCTGGGCATTGCTTAGAGTGACGCTTTCAAAGCTGTTTGTCCGATCAGCATAAATACACAAAGAATACCTGAAATACACCGAGAGACACTGGTTTAAGTGAGTGTCTTATTTGTTCTGTCAGGAACTTGAAAGGACATTTTGTATGCTGATCTGTTCACTGGAAGGAGTTTGAGTTTAATGAACAAACAGTGCGATACTGGAGTAAGATATTTGATTAGCTAAAACGCTATAGAATAATGAATAATATAGACACTGATAAATATTTCATTACTGCATTTCAGTGTAATATAATGCGAGTTGAGAGTTCTGTGTAGTTTTGCTTGTGATGCGGAGAGAGGTAGACATGCATGAGAATTGCTGAGTGCACAAATGGCACATGTTCGCAGAGACGGACAGATGTTCTCAAAATGAGACAGACATGCATGGAAAAGGCAGTGCTCATGCTTACGCTCTCATGCACATGCACACCCAAACAGAACAAGTAAAAATGGAAAATGCTGCACACAGACAAATACTTGGAATAAGCTGCACAAGTTACAGAGGCAGACAAACTAAAACGAGTCTCATAATGCATGCAGGACTATTATTTGAGTATTCACTATCTGAGGTACAGTTCAAACTTTAACAGTGAATGAATACTCAAACTTCTTTTATAATGATAGCTCTTGAAGCTGTGGCGCGATTTAGGAACTTCTTTTCAATGTATGCATTTTCGTTTCTTTTAATAAAAAACTTATTTTTATGACTTAAGTGTGTTTTTTACAGGATAATGAATAGATTTCACAGGCCATAACTATGCAATTCGTAATGTCCAAGTTTTTTTTTTATTTATTTTATTTTATTTTATTTTTTATTTTTAAATAACCTTTAAGCATTTGCAATTAGATACATTAGGGGAAAAATATGTCTTTTGTTGGAGTCTTTTGAACAAATTTTTTGTTTAAATAAATCATGAGACAGTTTAAGTAAATAAAAAAAACTCAGGTTTATCTGTTTAGTAAAAATGCAACTTATTTTTAGCTTTTTGTGTAGTAGTAATAATAAGTAATAATAATAAACAGTATAACTATTAAAAATAAACTCCAAACAGTCATATTCAGTTATTTTACCCAATTTGCTTGTATTTCTATGTATTATAATAGTCATTCTTCTTATTCCCATGAATACAGCCCTGGGTCAGGGATCACTGCCAACCTGGATTCTCAAGGAAAGATTGACACGTCAGTTCCTGTTGCAGGTGTGCATGCATGCCTTTAAGGTGTATTATCTTTTCTTAAACTATTCGACTTGCCTAATGTTTGGTTTTGTGTCGTCTCTAGCTGAACACAGGCCTCTCAGTGCCAAGGTCTGTGGCAGTAGCAGCCCAGGGGCAAAAAAGAGACCGGGTTCACCTGTAGCTGCAGACAATGTAAAAAAGCTCAAAGTGCATGAGGTAATGATAAAGAATTCCAATTAAATGTGGGATGATTGCTATTGTTTGATTATCTCTCTCTTTGAATTTATATTTAAAATCTTATTCTATGGTGCAGTTGCATTTTAATTAAAAAAAATAATTGTGCACTATTTGTTTTAAAATTGTAAAATTAGGGACAACCTGTGCAACAAAACATCATGATCCAGATTTTAATGAGAAATGTTTGTACCGTAATCATTAGTGGCTGAGGGTCACAATTTTGGAATACACGGAGACAAAGCTCAGCAACTAAACCGTTTATTTGTTTGCTTTTTTTTAACCAAGGAGAAAGAGAGATGTAGAGAAAAACACCAGACACACAGGTTAAAGACAGAACATGAAAAAGCTGTGATGCAAAACATAACATTAGAAATAAAGAAATTAAAATCTGTCATCAATTTTACCTAAAACATTAAAACCCCAAGCAACAAACAAACAACCTCTCAACAAAAACCTCTCAAAAAACTTACTGTGCACAGAAAGCTTTGTAATTCAGTGGATTTTGTACCCTGTGTAGTTAATATGACAGCAGATTATGTTCATTTAGTGTTCAGTTCTGCAAAAGTTATCCCAAAGTGACTGTGTATCTGATTAAATAAGTGCCAAGATGCACTTTTTTTTCAAATTTTTTAAATTTATCTGTTATTATTTACTTAGTTTTACTGTTAATAAAACTTAAACTTAATTATTACAATTAACATCTACCTGACCCAAGGAGGTTGAGTCCCTTTTTGAGCCTTGGTCCTCCCATGGTTTCTTCCTTAAAACATTCAGGGTGAAAGATATTTGCCACTGTCACCTTAGGCTTGCTCAATTTGAGTTTAATGTTGTAAAGCTGCTTTGAGACTATGCACCATTGTAAAAAGTGCTATATAAATGAAAAGTATATACGTTACTGTATTATTAAAGTCTTAAAAATCAGATAGACTCACAAGCATGATGTAGACAGTGGTGTTTGTGGGGAGAAAGGAATTGTATGCCCTCATCCAGAGCAAATTACAACTGATAGTCTTGCAATTCAAGCAATCGTGTGTTAAGTTGCGTAAGGACCCAACTGTAGCAGCTTGGCCGAGGTGGGATTTGAAACCTGGACTATCAGGTCCAGAGTCCAGTACCTTAACTGCTAGGCTACCACAGTCCCAACTGCCAATATTTAAACATCATACACACTTTGTCCCAAATTGTTTTTCTAAACCCAACCTGACCTGAACGGTTTCCTCTATTTTTATTATTGAAAAACTAATTTTAGTAGTGGTAGATTTTTGTCTAATGTTTCGATCATTTACTCCTCTGTAGAAAATTGGCAGTAGTTTATATGTGAGACTTTGAGTACTGAAGGTCCAGATTGTGCCCTTCTCCAGGTGCTTTGTGCTCCACAGTGATGTTACATGAGTTGCAGATCTCTGTTGAGGGGTTCACTTTTATTTTTGCATTATGAATAAGAAACCGAGGCCAAATCTAAAAGCAAGTGGTAAACATGTCTATGGATTTGTTGGATGGTGATTAAATTAATGAAGTTGCTTCTTTGTAGGCGTTTGCATCGGAAGTGAAGGCCACTGTGCAGAGGGAGGCTCAGGTTACATTGGAGTCTGAGGTAATTCTGTCTGTTCATTTTCAGTTCTCAGGAACATAACACGTCTTGAGGCAGCTGTTAACAAATGTGTAATATTAGTTAAAGCAGTGTCACTTAATGCTGACAACTGTTAATTTGAAGCAGGCTTGCGATCCAGCTGTATTGGAAGGAGAGGTGAAAATGGAAACCGAGGCAGCAGTAAGTGCAGAGGTGTGTTTGTGTCACTTGGATGTGCTCTTGCGAGAGTTTGAAATGATACTGTTTGTAGAGTAAAAACAATGAACTTTTGTCTGTGCACAGGTGGATTCAGAAGGGAAGATTCCTCAGGCTCAGGCAGGTCATCATTATACCTTAGCCTAGTCATGTGAACTATAAATTATTTCATGCTCTTCTGTTCTGTTATTTGAACATCATGTGAAAATAACATAGTTACAGGGATAAAATTGATACGGATAATCCTTCTGGTCTGATTGGGGTCAGTTTGAGTGCTTAATATATAGGATTGACATGATTTTTGCTTCATGTTTAATGATGAGGACAACTGTATAAACCTAAAAGTAGTCCTGCGCACGTTTTACCCGTTAGTGATGTTTAAGGTCAACATTATATACACGTTTGGTTGTTCTGGATTAAATTGTTTAGAATGTCACTAACACGCACTTTTATAACCTTAGATTCAGACAAGCCTCTGCTTTATGGCCCTAACGTGACAAAACTGTACCCATCATAGTGTGAGAACAAAGAACCAAAGCATTTAACACACATTGGTGATATATTGAATTTTAATCATTTTCAGCTTTCAATTTGGGGACAAAATAGCCCTAAGGAAAGGGTGACACCACTGCTCGGTGGGTAGCACACTCCTCTCTGTGTGAAGGTCCTGTGTTCAGACCCAGTTGGAGCAGTCTGGGTTTTTTCTGTGTATAGATTTTGCATGTCATCACCATGTCTGTTTTGGATTATTCCGGGTACTCCGTTTTCCTCCCACAGTCCAAAGGTGTCTTGGGGTAATTGGTGTCTCTAAAATGTCCCAAGTGTGTGAACTACGATGAATTGCAACCTTCTCTAGGGTTGTTCCTGTGCTCCCGGCCCTATCAGGATTAAGTGCTTAAGAAAAATGAATGACCCCGAGGGTTAAAATATGCAATTAAATTGAGATAGCAGGAGGGTTAAATGGTGCGGATTCCATATGTTTGCCTAATTTCAGTATTTGCAAAAATATTCAGCTGTTCATCATTTGTAAATGAAATGATTCGTTATTGTATCTTGATATTATAGCCCCTAGCAGACTCCAGGGGTCTCTGTGCTAGGACAAGTAGTAGCAGCATTGCTGATGAAAGCAAGAGACCAGGCTCACCAGTAATGGAGGAGAATGTCAAGAAAGAGCTGGAGGTAAGGACTAAGAGCTCATATTAAACCCAGGCTTTTGAGACTCTTGTTTGGCAGTGTAACTATACAAATGTTTATTTCAGTTGATTCCAGGTTTGTGATTTAATCATTTGGCATGAGATTCATTAACCTCTATATGTATAAAGCTAAACTCACAAAATCACTTCTTTGTAGGAGCTGACTACAGAAGAGAAGGCCACAGTACAAACAGAAGCTCAGGCTGCAATCGAGTCTGAGGTAAATCTTATCTGCATTTTCGGACATAACCTGCCTGAGGCAGCTGGTAACAAACAGACAGTATTCAAGATGTACAAATATGAACTTAATGTTAATGCTTTGCATGGTTTACATATCAGAAATAAGGAGTGTATTTTATTAAATGTCATGTTGTAAGAAAATCGAATAGTGAACTTTAATTATCATACAGCAGTGACGGTTTTAACACCTGTGAAACACCTGTTAATTACATTATGGGTAATTTTTACTAGCTATTGCAGCCTTTTAATGTAACTGTGATTGCTGCTGCTATGATATATTTGTTCAGCCCTTGATATGATGATTTTAAATATAGTGCAGTTGATTCCGGTTAATGGGACCAGCCGCTTATTTGGACCAAATCCTAAAGTACCGAAACAAATCCTATTATATATTTGTAATGTTATTCGCTTATTTGGACCAAAATTCCGCTTAATCGGACCAAAGAACGTGAGAGCGAATAAGAAAAAGA
>JAUZSU010180814.1:0-12580 GCA_034780255.1 Parotocinclus maculicauda | reverse complement strand
TATTAAATGTTTATTAAATCTTTATTGTGCGATTTACACGTATAGCGAACGTACAAACAAGAACTACTGTTGCTTACAAACTTAAGTTTTTCGAAACAATCTACAACACAATGTATAGGTACTCAGCATGCGAAGCATAATACAGCAGGTTTTTACTTCCTGTGGCGACTGACCTATGATGTGGGATGCCGCCGCCAAACAATGTTCGCTAAACATGGATAAGGACAAATCTGCACGCTTTGCAAAGCGGAATTTAATTACCATAAAAGTAATTAGTTCTTGACGCAGCACCTCAACGTAAAATACCCTACCGAAACTACCTCTTCAGGGCCTCGCCAGTTTACGTTACAGGAGTGTGGTACTTGTGGACGAATAACAAAACATGTAAGTGAGAAGCTAACTGCTGCTTTGGTTACATGGATAGCTAAAAACTGCCACCCAATGAATTGCATCAGGAGACACCTATTATGATCTACCCTTGAGCGGAACCATTGTTTCACGAATGCACACTTTATTTGAAACCGCCTAAGAAGAGAAGTATTTCTTTTTGCAGGGTCTTTCCGATACAGATACAGATGAAGAGGAAGAGTCCATAGAGCAATGTCTGGGCCGCTATAAAGCGGAGTCCAAGATAGATATGGAGGGCTGTCCAATACAGTGGTGGTCAAAGAGAGAAGGAGCACATGCAAGACTGGCACCCATTGCACACAGTCCTCGCCAGTCGCCATTACAGAGCAATCGGTGAGGCGGTTTATATCCAATGTCCAAATTATGACCTTATTTCGAACAGCTGCTTCTCCTGCTATTTAGGTGTGGGTTGTGCCCGCTGTTCACTGCCAGGTCGTCTTCATTCGGTACGCGTGCTCAACCACCGGGGTGCTACCTATGCACCTTTAGAGATAGTGGTTACGTTCCGGGGGCTTTAAGTGCCGATGGACGCATACGGGGGAAACCCCCGAGGTATTTAGTATTATTAAAAGCACTTTCAGGGTCTCCCGTCCCGTACTCGTGCGCTCCTCGCACGTCTGAGCTCACACTCCTCCGTCGTCGGCAGCCAACGAGCCTCACTCCAGCCGGCTGCCCATCCTAAATGGGACATCCCTGGCTCGGCTCGGTCCCAGTCGGGGCGCAACATGGCGGCGCGCCATTTCATCCTTTTGGTTTTTTTGTGTTCAGGAGCCTTTCGCTCTGCTCTTAATCCCCTTTTAGTTTTTCTATATTATTTCCCCATTATTATTATAAGTTGTGGGATTCCGTCTATCCCACATCCTTGGGTCCTACTAAAATCCACCACATCTCGTAACAACCTCATCCAAAAGAAAAAAGCTGCTTTGTCACCTGATAATGTACAGAAACTGGCCTGTCTCAGTAACTGGCTAAATGTAAAGGAGGAATGACTCTGTATATACTATGGCATGAAAGAGACAATCTGACCTTGTGATTTTTTTATTTTTTTATTCCACAGATAAGTCAGATTTTGCACTGATATTGTTGAAATACAAATAACAATTCAGTTAAGTTCGCAAGAGACAATCTGTGTTCAAAATTAAAAAGATACAATTAAACAATGCATTTGAATGGAATTAGTGTTGATTTTTTTATTTTACATTTAAATATTATTTTTATTAAAATGTCAGTCTCGAGAGGGAAAATGCGATTAATCGCAATTAATCACAGCAAACTCTGCGATTAATTAGTTCATTTTTTTTTTAATGACAGCCCTAATATTTATACACAGTGATTAAACACAGTGTTTAAAACTTCAGCAGCACTGATGTGTCAAATTTTAATCATACCAGCTCAACACACACTCACACACCACCACATCAGTGTCAGTGCAGTGCTAAAAACTCACCAGCCAAATACTGTAGTACCTGAACAGTGCTGGTCCGGAGGCGGTGCTGACCATTAGAGAACAGAGTAAAGGGGATTAACAAAGCATGAAGAGAAACAGATGAAGAACTGCAAAGTTCTATATGGCAAGTGGAACTTGGACAATGACTGTAGAAACAAGGTGTACATAAGTCATGTTAAAACAGGCGCTAAAATGGATTGGTACCCTGTCTAGGGTTGTTAATGCCTTGTGTCCTGTTGTGTTTTTAACCAGTATTATTTCAATTCCAGTTATTTCAGTTCTTGGTATTTAAATGCGGCTTGTGCAGTGTGATTATATGTATGCAATCTATGTGCTGAAGTAGAAATCCACAGGATATCCGGGCTGTTTACTGTACATACATATGTCAATTTTAATTGGCAATTGGGTGTGATACAGCCATAACCCGACTACAGATGGTGCAAGTTTGTGATAATTAGGCATCATGTTTGCATAGTCAAAAAGTGGTAAATATAATCTTCTCAGCCTTGTAACTCCAAATCTTTTACTTAGTATTCAGAGACAGTAAGGAGTCAGTTCTGTATATTGTAAGATTTTATGAAAACAACAAATACGTTCAAACTCCAATTCAAAAGTCAGAATCAAATTTCCCCATAAGAAGAAATGTAAATAGGATGTATCTCTTCCTGACCCGCATAATAATTGTTTTTTTTAATGTCTTAATTCGTACGAGTAAAAGCATGAATAAAGCAAAGAAATGTAACAGAATAACAATAATCAATAAATACATGAAATTGGTGAAATATAAAGACATGAAATATACTGCTCACAAAGATTAGGGGATATTTAAAAAATTCCCAATAAAATGTCCCCTAATTTTTGTGAACAGTGTAAGTGAAAATAGACGAGCCTTTATAGCCACCGAGATGGGGTAACGTTGCCGAGACTGAGGGGGTGACTGAAATTGCATCCATAAACTAATATGATGTGATAGAACAGAATAGAACAGAATAGAATAGAACAACAGAACAAAACAGAACAGAACAGAATAAAATAGAATAGAGCAGAATAGAATATAATAGAGCAGAATAGAATATAATAGAATATAACAAAACAAAACAGAACAGAACAGAATGTAATAGAATAAAACAGAATAGAATAAAATAGAATATAACAGAACAAATCAAAACAGAACAGAACAGAATAGAATAGAATAAATGAGAATAGAATATAATAGAATATAACAAAACAGAACAGAACAGAATAGAATAGAATAAAACACAATAGAATAGAATAGAATGCAATTTGCCTACCATATTTCTCCATTAGAAGATCATACCATTGAGTGTTTTATTTAGGATGCCCCTGTTCAAAGTCTAAATTTTGAGTTAAAACATTTTAAGACAGAGCGTTCAATGTCTGAATTGTTCAAGAAAATTCACTGTCACTATAAACTATTTTGTAATAAAATTGTTAATTATTATTGTTAATATGTAAATACTATTAATACAGAGCAAACACCGATGCAGTATTACAAATGTGTTCTGAAAATACCAATTGGCCATAAACAAGATTGGTAGATAGATAAGAAAACTGTACAGTATAATATAGTAAGGGGAATACTGAAGCCCTTGTTCAGTGACTACAAAATACCCCCATAAAAAAAACCTTTAACATACACTCACACACACAAACACTCACGCACACAAACCCCAAAAGGCCTCCCTGTGCTCACGTTTTGGTATATCCCCCCAAAACAGCTGAAAGCAAGTAAAGACCAAAGCCCGTAGAAGGTTCATGCCAGTCTGAAAAATCAAAGCCTAAATCTCAAGAGAATTTTTGCGAGGCACACCCACAGAGAGTTAATGACAGAGTCAGAACAGTATATTGACTCTGTCGATAAAGACAGAAAGTATTAGGTTAAGTCAATTGTTCTTCACTTACAGACTCAATGAGGAAAGTCATCAAAATAGCTCAAGATGTTGGCACAAGGTGGGACAGCACATAATATATGCTGCAACATTTAGCTGATCAAAAATGAAGCCTAGATCCACACGCAGTGGATTACGATCTGCTATTAACATTGAGTGCACATCAGTGAGTATTAAAGTGAGTATTCATTGAAAATGATCTCCCTCCTCTCGTACCCTTTGAACATTTCACAAAGCATATATGCTTTGACGCATCTACTGAATTACCATGGGCAGGACATATAGAGCTGTAAAAGTGAACAGCTGCAGCTGAAACTCGACTGGAATTAATTTAAAATGCTGTAATTCTTATTAAACAAGAAAAAACGTCACATGTACATACATGTATTAAGTAAAAACATTTTTTACTGTTTAACATAGCAGTGCTCAAACATGCCTCATTCATTTGCGTTGCTAATGCCCTGAAGTATTTAGTCAGTGTCCATTTCAGTCAAGGTCCTGTTTCCAGAATGTAATGCAGACATAAAACAGAGACTAACTGTGTTGTTTGGGATATGGACCACAGTTTTTGTTGATGGTATGACTATAAAAAGTTTACTGGGGTTTTAACATCACAGCACACGTATTGATCAGATTATTAAGTCAGTCTGTCAGTCAGACTGACCGACTTAATACTAATTGATTGGATTGATTGCCAGATTAAACTGGCACAGTGCCACCGCTGGGCACTTGTGCAGGATCATTATTTACTTTTTGACTTCAGTTGCTTGGGCTGTGCATTGTAAGATTTTATTATCTGTAAGTTGGTCTGGCTTTGGGTATCTGTTAATACTGGAAATGTCTGGTTATGACCACAGGCTACTTGTAGCTGGATATTGGCTTAATAATTGCTTGACTGGGCAGTTTTTAAAAACTTACATTTACAGCATTTAGTGGAAGTCCTTATGCAAAGCAGCTTACAGAAGTCTCGTTCTTCTTTGCAGTAATTACCTTAGTATCAATAGGCTACAATCCAAGAACACCAACCAATTAAAATCCTATTGGGAGTAGATTTAGCTAAAACACAAACATAGTCTTAGGAAAGAAACACTAAACATGCTTTCTAAAATAGCTTCTAATAAAGTTGTTGGTGAGTTTAAAACACGATGTATGAAAAAACTTCTAAAAATGATTTATGTCATTACGGTTATGCATCAGATCGATGAATAAAAAACCTTGATTTAGGAGGAAAGCCAGTTTATCTTAATGCAGTTCCTCACTACCATAAGCCATACACCTTATCTTAGATATTGGCACAACAATCAAGATCATGGTCCAGAGCTGACACATGATACACACATAGAATCTGCCTGCATAGACTATATGGAAATGTTCCACTATGCATTTCATACGTGATGAAAAAAAAGTTCAGATTTAAAATGAAAAGGAAACAAAGTTTACAAGCAGGCGTTTGAATAAATGAAATGTTGAACATAGGCCTGTGTGTATCGTGAATTTACCTTTTTGAATTTACTTCAAGGACTAACTGTAAATTAAATATTATTATTTAATAGAACAGCTAGACTAAATACTGAGAAGTCCTAAAACACATCACTACAAATGTGTGCTTAACACTACACTAGATGCAGCAAACTGCTGAACTGACACAGTGATGGGGTTGAAATAGCATCACTAATGGACAGCACTATCAAAACATGAGTATGGAAAGACATTTGTGATTGGACAACAGTGACGCACTATAGATACTATATTAAGTCAAAAAAATTCCTAAGAGCCATTATCACAATAAATACAATAAACTATAGTAATGTACATTTACGATCCTCTCTAGGGGAAGTAAATGGGTAACACTCAAGAAGACAGTATGGTGGACCTGATACTTTTGTTTGACATAAGCCAAAAATGCATTGACAGACTATTACAAACAAAACAGCAGCCAGATGCTACAGACTCAACCAGGAAATCAGTAAAAATATAGAGGTAGAGAAAATATACAGGTAGGTTAGAGAACAAACAACGTCATTTAACTTTTATTTGCTTGCTTCAAAACAGTAGCATGAAATCATACACACAACAATGAGACACTTACACAAAAAAGGTAAACACATTAACCAAGTTAGAATAGTTTCTAGTCCAAACCCGAGCTAACAAGCAAGGGAGCACATAACCGGAAAGGCAGCTCCTCACACACACTCACACACAAACACACCTAAACTCCCACCTTTGCTCGTGAAGCAGCAGCATTAATTGGCTGTTGAGGTTAAGTTAAAAGACAGATCATTTCAGATTGTTAAAGTGAACAGATGTTGATGGGATGGTTGTTAAATGGCTCTTACCTGTATTTAGACACCCCAGATATAGTGTAATGTGGATAATTAAATTGTGCACGCCGTTTACTATGTACAGACTGATCAAGACATTCAAACACGTCTGTATATTGGCATCTGATTCAGTGTTTATGTAAGTTATTAAATTGTCTCCTTATTACACGGTAATTCACTGTCTACATGGTTGTTGATAGATCGCATTGGGGATTTATATTCATTAAAGGTTACAGTGGTGTCTGATAAAAACTGATGAGCTGTTACTAATAAGATGCTTTAGCAAGGATTTAGTACTAAATCTGTTAAGTAAGTTTGGCTGAGGAATAAAACAAGCGCATTGTCATCTGTACAGAATATTTAAAACACAACATCTTACAAGCACATTTACCCATTAATAAGTTACCACACCCTCTTAGTCTCATTCTCATCTCTCAGTCTTATATGGTCAACTGGCACCAAAAGTCTGAGACCGCTAGTGAAAATGCTCAAATGCTATAATATACCATTGGTCTTAATGAAATGTTTATGCCATGTTTTGGTCAAAACACAAAAAAAGGATCTGGAACCAGATCGCCCATGTAATCCTGTCTAAAAAGTACATTTTAGAATGGCATGGTGTCAGCGTCTATTCCTATAAATAATAAGCCGCTGCTCAACATCCCCCAAAAGTGATTCTTGGCTGAATCATACATGTGTCAATAAATTCGGCAACAAGAAACACTCTAAAGACTTCTTACACCCGATATTATACTGAAATAACTTTTACACTGTTATTTTTGGGTCCCTTTTTGATTCTTGGTCCCCTTTACAACTATTTGGGGAGTTTTTCTTTGCCAATGTTGCCTTTGGCTTGCTCAGTTTGGGATTGACCTTTTAATATAATATAATATAATATAATGTTGTAAAGCTGCATTGAGGCAATGCTGCATTGTAAAAACTTCTCACTTCACATTCTTCAATTCAAATTACTCTACTCCTTAATAATGCATTATAATAAATGATCATTTCATTGAACTGTGGTAAACGTAAATAATTATTTAATAATTGTGATATATATGTATGTAGTCTTGAGCTTGAATGAAGACAGATGCATCGGGTGAATTCCAACAGACTTAACAATAAATAGCAGTCGTTATTGTGCTGCACCTCAGCTCATACAAGGTCTACTAAAGTTTATGGATTCTCGATCTCTATTCAGGCTTTAAAATGGTTTCACCTTGGACAACAATAGAGAAAAGTACAACGAGGAGGAATTGAAATAGCACAGACTTAAATAACATTCCACAAAAGCACTACGTAAAGGGTAACATTACAAAGCATCTTACACAGAAAACAAAGCAGAAAATCTCTCAGATTTTTTTGCACCACAGGTATTTTTTAAAAATAACAGACTATTTTTCTGCTTTTGCTTCAAAACAGTAAGAGATCAATATCTCCAGCCAGTTGGCGCATGTTTAAGACTGAGAGGAATAAGCGCCAGAGAGTGTGGTGATTATTACAAGTATTACAACAGTTTACACTGACATAATAAATATGATATATGCGGCAGTGTACAGAAATGCCAATAAAATGCTTTGTCATACAAACACACGTTTTAGTTTTAGTTTACTAAACTTTTATATTGAAAGAGCTACTCCAGGAAGAGTCCATGCATAATAAAAAAGTTTATGATCAAGCATCCACTTAACTAAACATATGGTATGTTGGTAGTTTTAATACACTAATGCTACAGTGCATTACTAGTACTATAATATATGCCAGACATTCTTGCACTGCTTACATTTCAGTGTTCTGGGGTATTGGTATTTAAAAAAACAGTCTAATCTCTGTCATAGGCAATGTTTTCAACTAAGGGAAATACTGATAGTACCACCTGCTTTGTCTTTTAACCATACCTGTCAAGTTTTGGATTTAAAAATAAGGGAAATTTTCCCCAGCACGCTTCGAGCCATCCCACCAACCCAAACGAGGTTCACTATCCCTTACATTTTAAAACAGGTTTACAAAAAATCTAAAAAAAAACACCTGTGAACCACTTACAAACTACAACTAGATGATCAGAATCTAATATTCCTACCTTTGTTGACACTGAAATGCTGTGGACATTTCTACATATGTAATTCTTATAATACAGCCTTAATGAAAACACAAAGCGGAATTAAAGCACATTTATTTATTGTACATATTTTCAGCATATATACTAGGGGTGAAACGATACACACATTTCACAATACGATACATATTGCTGTTTATGCTCCACGATACAATACATTTTCGATACAACATGGAGAAAGAAAATGATTTTAATTTATATTTTTTTTATATAGAGGTCACAGAGGCATATACAAACACAAGTTTTTATAAAAATAAGTGCGAGAATTTTATAACGAGGATCAATTACCAGCAATAGCGGAATCCAGGATCGTCTACAACAGAGTAGGGCTGCAAATCAGCTATAAACTTCCTTATGGCGCGAGTAATTTGCTTTGCCCGTTCACTATCTGCACTTGACGGCTACTTAAATGCTGGGACTCGTGTTTTCTCTTTGTAAGTGACACGTTTGGACGATGTCGCCGCAAATGAGTTTTCATATTGGAAGTATTAGCAACCAAATGTTTGATACTCGCGTTGAGCAAAGTTTACACACAGTGACCGTTTTGTCCACCATTCTTTGCCTGTCATTGTTGTAACTGACTGGGAAACCAAAATATTCCCACACAGGAGATGCGAGGGTGATTTTGGTTGTTCCAGCTCAGTCTTGCTCTCTCCGCTAACCATTTCACAGTCAGCTAATCGTCCAGCAGGCTAACCAAAACAATAGCATGACGTTTTTCCCCCAGTATCTCGAAACACTGCTCGGGTGTCGTCATAGTAACACACCTGTTATACACCGTGTCACTAGATGTTGTATTAAACTACAGTAAACCTCAGAACTCTCTTCTGCTCTGCTGATAGCTACAACTCTGTAGCGCGGGTTGAGAAACGGAGCAGCAAATAATAAAAATAAATCTTAATGTATTCGATTCACAGGTCGTATAAAAAAAAAAAAAAGAATATTACTATCTGTATCGTGACACCCCTAGTGTTAACACTTACATTTATCGCTTTGCTCATTGTTTATTGAATGATATGTAGTGCTCAACATGCTTAAAGGATGTTAAAGGAATTTGTTTGGGTCTGTGTGGAGTACCAGCCCATCACATGACTGAACGGGGATTGATCCTCTGAACCATGCCTCCCTCAGACAGAGCCCGATTGTCCCTGAATGTGACATTTTAAACCTAAATTCTTGCCATGCTGGGCTGCATTAATGCATAACTCTAAAACCCCAATAACGCGTAAAAATGAACTTTCAAATAAACTAAACCCCCCAAAAAATCTCCCGAAAACAAATTCATTTAAGCAAGACCTTCACAGTTCATATTTTTAAAATTTACTAAGTTATCATTGTCAGGAATCTATAAGGTCCCAAATATATAGTTGTCTCAGTACACAAACCTTTACCCAATTAGACCTCATAATGACTAGATCTTAACACACATACACACCTCTTGACTGGCAGACTGATGAATATTCACGTGGCAACTCCTGAATGTTTACGCCACTTAATGGAAATTTCAATTACAGAGCAAACAGCGGAAGGCAGCCTCATCCCAGCTAGAAGCAAAACGACATGTCTGCCTTGCGAATGGCAATTATGTCAAATTAATTCCAACCACGCCAGCACTTCGTCTCCAAAAGATGACTGAATATCCGAGAACCTTTTTATTGCAGCATACCAGGAAACGCAGCACACACACCTTTACTGTGTGCATCTATTAACTGCAGACACTTAACAGCAGGTTGCTATGATTATTCACCCCTAGATTTTTCTTTACCCTCATGCCTACTGCTCAGGCCGCTCATAGTTATATAAATAATAAAATCAAAACCTTTTTAGCTGTGCGGTATATTTTAAATCAACAATAGCCACAGGTTGGACACACACACACACACACACACACACACACACACACACACACACACACACTTTAATTAAAGATGTACATATAGCCTTCACTAACTGGTTCATATACTTTTAGCTGATGTGACTCTAAGATAACTCATGTTAACATGTTATTTTACCATGTACATGTTTCCATTGGAAATAAATAATGAAAATATCAAAACTTTCGAAAATGCTTTGCAGTTTGGTGCCATATAAAAATATAATCATGTAAATTATATATATATATATCATTTAAATGATTACATATGCTGCTCCTGTATCCAGTGTTTAGGATTCCATCCCAGACTTTCTCACATACCCCTAACCCAGCCCTATGGTGCCAGTGATCACAATTCACAATGTATTGGTTCCTCTTTCATTTCCATAATCAGAGCCTATTTTAACCCATTGTCCAAAATAACAGGGTCAAAGCAGCGTGCATAAACAATTTATTAACATTGACTGACGTTAACATTTTTTATCAAATAAACTCCGTATTTTTCTCTTTTGGCAGAAAACACAGTGAAAGCGCTTTGAAGACTTTACGCTGACCATGAATTGGTGCATTTCTGCTAAAACTTAGCTTATCAGCAGAATGAATTCTAACAATACAAAATCATTTTTCCTGACTGTGCTATACAGGGCTTAGAACCATATAGCAGATGCTAGCTATAAGTCTGCTATCCATGTACATAACCCAACACTGGCAATAAAGTGTCCCAAATCTGTATATTTCTGCTCATGTGATTTATTAATTGAGGTCATGAAGTGCTGTGACAACAGGAGTTATGTGACAGCACTGAGCTGCAGGTTTGTTCATGTTTTACTAGGAAACATAGTTAGCTAGTTAGCGATACAGCTACAGGTTCAGTAAGGATTCAGCTGTTGTTTCAAATGATTTAATGCATCCGAAACAGTACTGAAAGAGAGATGAGAAAGTACTTGTGTAGATACTTTTGTAGATTTAAACACTTGGATAGCTACCTAATTCTGGCTGGTTAACTAAAAATCAAATTTAAAACAAGCATCCAACAACCACACAAAATTCACCTGCCCAGTTACGTAATTACTGTATTTGAGTCCATTTGAGTGTGATGTGGAATATCACTGCCTAAATAATTCAACAACATGACCATATCAGTAATGAGAATACACCTACAGAGAACAAAAAGTGGGGGACTTATTTCCTCTGATATCTCTAGCCGATCTGAGTGTGTGTGTGTGTGTGTGTGTGTGTGTATGTATGGGCCTGCAGTATTGTGTGAAAAGCTAAAGCATCATAAGATAAGGGCTGCAGGTTATGCCCTCGCTGGTCCAGGTCTTCAACCCATTGTTAACGAGAGACTGTAAATTAAATTCTGATCCTGAGCAGCTGACTCTAATTCAAATGACAGCATGTGCCTGCAGACAGCAGCAGTCAAACACTGTTTTGACATGCTTCATATAATCAAAGTCAAACTGTGTACGTGTGTGCACGAGACAATGTTAGGAGGCAGACATACGTAGCATCGCAGGCCTTGAGGCTCAGTTATGCTCTGTTGGACTAAATCCTAATAAGTACTACGATAATAAAACACAGACACGGAACATTATTACACATCAATTGAAGTACGTATTTACCCTGAACAAACACAGTCCATTTAAATAGATTTTGCTCCACTCAAATGCTTTATGTGCAGGGAATCCTTTACTGGTAATGATTTGAAATACTAAATCTTTCCTTTCTAATTCTTTTCTCACTTCTTCTTTAGTACAGATACAGTAGTGGAATAATGCTGTGTATATCCAAAGACAAAACTAAACCCACTGATTTTCTTCAAACTGTGATCAAACTGGCAGATGGACGAGCTGAAGCTTGTTTTCAAACGACGCTTTTTTGTCCCGTATAGACAAGTTGAAGTTCACTGAGGGCCCTGGAGCCTGTCCCAAAATTCAGTGTGAACAGGCGAAGCTTGGTGGGGTTTCAGTAACTGCAGTTTCCCGCAGCTGTCTTTTAACTTTTACTAAGAGCTGATTGTACTTCTATGAGCACGATACCTTTAAGGTCAGCACTGTCATTTGAGAAGCAGCGTCCCAAGGTCAAGTTGGCCACTATGAACAACCACCAAATTAAATCACAAAAGTCATGCATTGGATCAACAATTGTCTCTTGCATGTTCTTCCAAACTACAAAGTGTAAGAGCCATTATTAACATCCATTCACTCACTTTCTTATCTTCTTGATCCTGAACAGGATCGCAGGAAAGCTTGTGCCTAGCCAGCAGCATAGGGTGCAAGGCTGAAATAACTTTAGTCAGGGAGCCTTTCCATCACAGAGCACACACACTCATACACACACCCGGGGCACTTTTAGAGACACCAATTAACCTAGAGCAAGTCTTTGGACTGTGGGAGAAAACTTGAGTACCTGGAGTAAACCCACATGGACACAGGGAGGACATGCAGACTTCACAGAGAGGACCCAGACCGCTCCAACTGATGACTGAACCCAGGACCTTCTTGC